>JAANSO010002376.1:0-13664 GCA_036507315.1 Lepidocyrtus fimetarius
AAAAAACTGGAAAGCGTGGCATAATTATACTCACTTCAATAACTGGTCTACCACTGAAATGTCTAAAAGCATACGAGCCATCGGTTTGAGGCTGATAATGCGCACCCACATTCCCCGGACCCAAGAACCCCTGCACCGGCCCTTGCTTGGTGAATACAACGCGTGGGCTGAGAGTAGTCAATTCCAAAGCGTCAACAATGACAATTGTACTCGTCAACGATATAACAATGATGAACGAAACACTAAGCACAAATAATACATATAAAAAAGTAGAAAATATATTGCTCAAGCTTCCCCTCCTCTTCTTCTCATCGTTATTGCCTTTTGTCACGGACATGATCATTCGAGAACTCCACCAAAAGCACTGTAAATATTGCCGTTTCCTGTTGTACTTCATCTTGAGAAAGTGCCGTAAAGATCACAGGTCATTACAATAAATGTCATTTTAATTGTCACAATCGACGTAATTCATTTCTGCGCGTGTTCCATCCTAATGGATATCTCACATTTCCCCAATTTTAGCCACACAAACTTTTAAGGCAAGTGAATAAATTGAACATTCGCACTGTTAATTTACGCTGTTAATTCATACTCAATTCTGAAGCTTACAACAAATGACGTTTTTACAAACGAGCGTCGTTTACGTATTTAGCAAGCTTTGTTGTAATATGAGACTAAAAGCAGTTAAACCAAATTTGGATTTTTTCATCGCTGCGTAGGTTAATTTCAAACTTTGAACTGTCTCAAGGGACGTTGGTCTTTCACAAGTAGGAAAAATGATTAGTCGAAGAAGCTTTAACTCTCACAACATGAAAGACGCAGCGTTTTTGTGTATGTATTTTTAATAAGATAAACTGACTGACTCCCATGATATATTACATTCCCATAATATATATATCTTTCCGTTATCATTCCATGGAACTCTCTGAAATCTTTTGAAGAAAATGCTTCCGTTTCTGTTGCAGATTTAAAATGTATTTTTGTGAAAAACAAGAAGGAGAGAGAGGATGAGGAGGCACAGTTTAAGCAGTAGCACCCAAGAGTCGAGTCACACAGAAAATTGGAAGAGACAACGACAAGAGGGGATAATATTAAGTCAAGCAAAAACGCATCATCACATACACCTCCTCCTCTTCATTTCTACTTTGAAAGTTTGCTTTTGTAGCTCTAAAAGCAAGTATAAGGAGCAGTAGTAAAAAAGTTAAACTTTATATTGTTGGTAGTGAGTAAAAGAGGTGGTGTAATATACAGGAAGATGATGACGAGAAGATGTTCCATTTATTCCCAACATTCGTGATTTTGAGTTCCACAAGAACTTGTACTACGTTTTTTTATGGAAGTGCCACACACTCCACACATTACTCTTGTTGTAAATATGCATTCATTTCATTTCATGAAATAAAACGTGAAGAAGATGAAATTGGTTAGGGAGAAAGAGAAAGAAAGAAGTAGAAAAAAAGGAAAAGGAAATTAGCTATTTTTAACTTGGATGCGGGCATTAGTGTGTAAGCCACTTAAAATAGACACTTCACATTCAACGCATATTAAAGTAAAGAGACAGTTTGGACGAAATAATCCAACAGAAAAAAATAAGAATCAAGTGCGATGAGTTTTGTAGAGAGATATTTCAAAAGCGGCTAATATCACATTATGTACATTGAGAAAAAAAACAAGTAAAACACAAAAGTGCATTCATTACATATTTGAATTTTTATTATATGAAAATAGTACTGAGAAACAAAGTGTTATGCAATAGGAAAGCTTTATACGATTTTATTTTTCAATTTCATACATTTTGCACAGCTTGGAATGTCATTGTAAGTGTAGTATTTCGTATTTTCTTCATTTTTTTGCAAAATCCCTCTTTATTCTTTTGGCAATGAAGAAAATAGATAAAGTGTTGCTGAATGAATATTGTTTGGTTATAAAGAGATAATAAAAGTAGTAGAGGAAGTAAGAACGGGTTTCCATAATGTACTACAAAGAATAGTTTAAGTTTCAAACAGAATTGCAGTGTAATGATAACAATGATGATGAGCAAGCGTATATCAAGCAAGTACATGTTTTTATTATTATCTTTGAAAATGACTTCTTTTAATTGCTCCTCAACGGTATTTGTTACATCGCATTGCCCCGTAACTTGTAGTTATGAAGAAACCGAGACGACATGACATGATGGCATGGCATTACTAAAAGAAAGTTCTTTTGGTGTAAATGTATAACTTTAACTCTGCCTTGTTGGTTGGCTTTTGTATGAGATCATCTTTCCTTTCTTCGTGTTTTTGTAGTTCCTCTTTTTCAAAAAAGAAAAAATGCATTAAAACAAAGGAACAAGAAGAAGGGATTCCGTTGTATAACCAAAAAGTCAAGCCTTAAAACTCCATAAAAGTACATAAGAGATTTCCGAAATATTTTGATTTTATATATTATATTTTGTCCTCCCCTGCCCTGCTTGTTCTTTTAAGAAAAAATAATAGAAAAATATAAGGAAAGAGGGTAAGTTAGTGGAGCAAGGGGAGAGGGGCATCATTATAACAAAAGTTTAAACTTGAAATAGCAGTTTCATGGAATTCTATTACTCTTTAAGAAAAAAACCACACGAGTTCTGGCTGAGGAATGTTTACGTTCATCTCCAGGGACGGTCGGCATAATTAAGCTCTTTAATTAATAAGGGAATGAGTGTCGTGTGGGATCATCACTTTGCAATAATGCCGTCATGCTGGATTTTTTGCTTATGAAAACAAAGTTTTAAAAGAAGAAAGGATGTTTGCTCAAAGTAAGACTGATTGCATGAGCGATATATGATGATGATACATTTTTAATGATCCAGTACATATTTATTTACATGGACTTGCCCAGAAAGTAAACGATATTTTTATTTAATTATTATGGTTAATTACTATAAGAAAAGCAACAAAAGCTAATGGATGGAAAGGGATGATGGATTAGTTTGTTGAAGGAAAACGGTCAATTTACATAGGAATAGACAAGAAGCCTACTTTTAATGATGGAATATTCTTAAGAAAACTCATAGAATTTTCGCGTTCAGCGTTCATTCATGTAATTGCTTTAGCACAAGAATAATATTTTTAAAGTACAAAGAACTTTGGAATGAACCACTCAAAGAAGGCTTTCCAAAGAATTCTGCTTTGGAGTTAAATTAGGACTGATTTAGAACTAGAACGTGTACTCTGTCAAAATTCTAGCAACAATTCGGAAAATTCTGTAAAAGGAAAAACTTGTTAAATATTTGAACAGGTATTTGTTTTTGTACAAGACAAACAAGGATTTTAGCTTAAAGCCAATATCACACAGACTATCAAGCTTGGAAAATGTTTTTACTTCAATTGATGGTAATAAATAGGACGATATAAAGAGAACATGTGTGGTTTGGTTTGCCTTTTTTTGCAAACGAAAGCAACAACTTTAAAGAAAAACATGTGGATTCATTTACTTCCAAGTTTAGTTTTGATATGAATACACAAAAATGAAACAGTTGCTGAGTTGTGTAACTCATCTACTGTAATAATCTAATGGAAATGTGGTGGTATTTTAGCTTATCAGTGGAAACCGTTTTGAATAAAATAGTTGATGCAATAGCAAAAATGTTTCATTATCCTTTATGCACTCCTCTTCTTCTTCTTCTTCCTTCTCGTATTCCATTAGGAAGAAACCATTTTCAATATTTCCTCGTCAAAAAAGAAAGACCTTATAGCTCTTCTTATCTTGTCAGTAGAGAATAGGACTTTTGGGTGGACCCGTGCCAAAAAGTCAACTCAACTTTAGCAATTTCTTTTGGCACACGAATTCTTATTTATAGCTTATTCTTTTTCTACTCTTAATATTTCCATGTCTAATTGATGAATATTGAGGATCTTCAGTTTTGTTTTGAATGCGGCTTGCAAAGTCATAAAAATCCTTATAAATACTTTTTGTAATTCTGTGAATGCATGGGGATTTATCGAAAATAAAAATCACTGCTTGCTCGTTTGAATCATCTTGCTTGGGTTATCTATCGCTTTCTTAAAAACATAATTTAATATGCACGATATAATTCTATAGATTACTTACTTTTGACTCTAAGAATAAAAAAACTTATAAACAGATTCAGATCAGAAAACAGAAACGATAAAAGATTTCGCTGAAATATAACAAAACACAACCCTGGCATGGTCTAATAAATAATTCTCTCAAAATTCTCTCCTCTCCGCTGGCAAACAAGACAAAATATCCCTTTCACTTCCTGAAAGCCCACCACCATTAAAAAATTGCAGCATTTGTGATTTCCGAAAGATTTATTTTCAGCATCGGCTCTTCTATTGTTTCCCATTCCTTTCAAAGTCTATGGTAATTAAATGATGTGAATGTAAAGTAATTATAAGGAATACTGACACATACTAGTAGGTATATATACTTTCCCCATCTTTACTTTCAATAAAAAGATTTCTCAATTGGAATATAGTCAAATTGTCCTCTTGCTTGTGTTCCGACAAAGCCGATGAGATTTGAAGTACTTAACAAAGCCTTCCATTTGATTTAGGAATACAAAACAATACTCCTTATACTATAATGTGTAACTTACATAACCAAAAGACTACCCAAAGATTTATCTGCACAAAAATCGAAATCTTATGAGAAACTTGTGGCTAAAAAGGGCTTATGGTTCCTATGAATGGCAAGAAGACAGCAGACATCAACATGTCACGAGGAAAATCGCATTCATAACTCATTTGTCATCTCCCCCACAAAACTCATCTTCGTAGAATTCCCAACTAAATGTCTATGTAAATATGGTCCTTCTTCCCACATCCTTTCTTGTTCTTTTAAGTGCTGATGAAGAAGAATGATTTTTTTTGGAGGATGCAAGCAACGTGCTACAAAGATGAGAGGAATAGATGAAGCTGAGAAAAGGATGAAGGTGGAAAGAAAGTATGTAAACCGCAAGGAAGACTTTTTGAAATCCTTGCTTCCTGGAATGCAAGAAATTCCCCTTTCGTATAAATACTCTCTGCTCTGAGAAAGCATAAAATTGTAGCAGGAAGGAAGACTATCGTCATCATTATCATTGTAATATCATGCTGGCTACAAGATGACGAAGACGATGATGATGAGGTAATATGGAAAGTAATGCGCTCTGCATGACAGAATGTATGGAGCATGACGCAATAAAATTTCACTTTTTTACACATCTTGAGAAATATCTTGTGAGAGAAAGAATTTTATTCATCATAGTACACAAACAAACAAGCATAAACAAAAAGAGATTTATTGGATTGTTGCAAACGTCAAAAAATATCAATTTGGAATATATCAAAAAGAAGAGTTTGATCATCATCATTATCATTGTATAATAAAATAAACAGAAGAACAGCGAATGAATTGTGTTTTGCAAGAAAACAGTATGCCTCCTCAAATTGAAAGTCTCTGCATATAAATTATTTACCACTTATGTAAGCATAACGTAATGGATGATATGTAACAGACTGCTCTTTTTAAGTTTCGACCGTCCTTATCACTTTAGTTAAGTGTACGCTTATTTAGACATTGTTCAACTTCATTCAATATGCCATTTTTCAGTTTCAGAAAAATACGGTTTAAAAACATTTACGCTTAATTTCTATCCTTTATCACTTTGTGTAAAAGTTCACGTTTTTGTTTCAGTATAATCTCTGACAGGAGTCTCCGCCTTTCTCTTTAGAATTCTCCAATTTTGCTATTCTACTGCCAAATTGCATAGCACGTTTTGGAAATAGAGCCAACGACAGATAAGCATCTCCAAATAGTGTCGCTCCCAGAGCACGCAAAAGGAGCTTTTCACCACTTCCTCTCGAGCCAAGGGGACCGACATTTACGGGGCAGCATTTGACCCAAAGATTACAGCGAGACGTTAAAAACTCAACCACATTCTCATCTAAAAACGGCATTCTTGGGCAAAGGCCATGATCTGATACAATTCTATTATCTCTTCCTAAATTTCTTATTGAAATCCTATCTATCTCTAGCTGCATCTCTGACGCGAGCCCTATCCATCCTGACTTTTCATATGAGGAGCGATGTCTTCCATAGCCTCCTAAAAGTTCATCTGCTCCAGAGCCTAGCAGAACCACACGGATTGGTGACATGTAATCTTGAGAAAGGCTTTCAAGCTCTTGCCCTCCATTCCTAAAGAGACATCCCCTCCCTCTTGCCGCAAACCATAGACATACACCAACAGAGTCATCTAGCACACTTTTCAGTGGTGATATTAAATACTTTATCCGTTCTTTACGCTTCTCTTCTACTTCCGGTTTACTTATATTGGCTAAAACTAAATTTACCTTTTTCTCTTGAGGCCTAAATGTTTCTTCTAACATTTTATACGAAGCTAAAGCAGTCTCACGATCTGGAATATTGTTAAAATCGCTAGTTTTTGAAAATGCTACGTTAATTAAATCTAAAGTGGAGCCTTTTGGTAAAGCTTCCGCCGCTAAATATGCCAGCACTGTAGAATCCAATCCGCCTGAAAATAATACTCCAACTTTTGCGTGATTACATACAAGGTCTGCGTTATTGGAGGAAACTAACTTTACACAGTCCTTGCAAAACGGAGGTAAAACCGAAACCCTTCGCAAAATGGATTTTCTAAGGCAAGCTAAGAATTCTTGAACGTCTTCTGAAATATGTTTCAAGCTGTTCCTTAAAAAATCTTCAGCAGAAATATTATTTATTTTAGCTTCGTCAATTAGTGAAGAGAATTTGCTACATTGAACTGGTAATTCGGGCTGTTTTAATAATGAACTAAAGTGAAGACTAATGCAGGCAGATTGATTCAAACTAACATTAGAAACAAAACTAGATGTTTGTAAAGCAGTGATAAAATTAGTTTCTAAATCGGTTACATTTTGGCGAAGATGAGAATATTGATGAATTTTCAAATTCCTTGTTTCAAAATTTAAGCAATAAATTCCGGAAGTTGGAACTTCAAACACGTGCGGATATACGCTCACAGAAGAAATATTCCAGACACCTGGCTTCTCGTAACTAAATAGCAGACTTTCTCTTCCAAAGAAATCTCTTCCAAACCAAAGTTCTTTCTTTGCAAGGTTTGCAAAAACGAATGCAAAAGGCCCTTGCAAGTTTCCAATTATCTTACACATTTCGTCTGCGTTCTCTGAGCACTTTTCAAACAATTTGAACAGAGTGTTACCATCATTATTATGTGGATATAAACTTTCTCCGTTGTTACCACCAAATCCTTCAAATGAGTAAATATCACCATTGTAAATCATAAATTTATTTTGATCGTCGTTGTGATAAGGCTGTTGATAAACTTTTTCTCCTTGTGTCCATAAAACATGACTTTCAAGATGAATTCTTTGGAAATTAGTGCCACTTGGGTTCTGAGATGGATCCTGCCCCAACCTGCAGGCATTTGGTAATGGCACGCAATGAATGTTAGCTGAATCCGGACCCCGCCGAGAGATAAATTCTTTCTGATTGCAACTGGCTGGATAAGTATCCTGCATAAGGAGAAAGGACAAATAACAAATAACAATTTTCAAAGAAATTCAACTGTAGTTTCTTACATAATTTATGCTTGGAACACAAAGCGGACAATCAAGTAAAGTTTTTTCCACAGGAGGAGATCCGGATGAGTGACTAGTATCCGAGAAAATACTGCACCATATTCCACACATGTTTGGTTAAAAAATAGTTTCAATTTAATTAACTTTTTAATGACCGCTGACTCAAATTTGACAAAATGGAAAGTTAGCAATACTATGACACAGTCGTCATTAGTCTCACGTCATGAATGTGGATGATAAGAAAAGAAAACATTGGCACGTGCATTTGCTTTCACTCTTTTTGTGAATCGGAGAGAGACAGAGAGGAACAGCAGATTGAAATGCATTGCCGGGCAAGAGGCAAAGTAAATTCTGGGGGAAGCACAAACCTGTTAACTTCATCGTTTTCTCTAAGCTTCCACCAAACAAAGCAGCAGATCTTACATAAGCTTGACTCGCAATTATAATCTCATTTTGTTTTGATGCAAATTAGAATACGATTTTTCTAGAGTGCTACATCATAAGCAAATTGTGAATAACAATTTATAGACTTTTTTATTTCATAGGTAGAAATCCGGGTTACAAAAGTTGTTACAAACGGGTATTTAATATTTGTAATAAAATTTATTTACCATCTTCAACAGAATAGTAATTGCTCTTGTTTTTCTCGGTTTGTTTGTGTGCTTTTATTTTGCAAGTCATATGCAACTCTCGATTTTATAATGATTTCTTTTTAATTCCTTTTAAAAAGGAGCACTAAAAATAATGAATAATGCAATTGAAAATCAATCAATCACTGTTGGTGAAGAAAAAAACAACATTTTGAAAATGATCCTTGATTATCGATGAGAGCCAATATTAGCAGCTGCCGGACTAAGGCCTGGGATGCCCCTGTCTAAAGATCTTGAAGAAATACTATCTGGAGGGGGACTGGATGGACGTGGTCTCCCCACCGACGTCATTGATGAGCCAGCACTACCAATCCCACTACTCTGAGAAGAGCTTGACTCTGCACCTACATCTTTAGAAGAGTCCCTTGTATTTACCCACTGTAAGACATCTTTGTGAAACCGATATTCCAAATTTATGTGAGACGGTAGATTCAAAACTTTTCTGAGCGTGTCGCGAATTTTCTCTGTCACTTCCTTATCCGCTGCATTTCGATTCCAGAGAGAAATACAATCCTTCTTTTGTCTCATTGAAATACCCGCACCTATATAAATATAAGGAAATTAACAAAATGATGAACTGCTTCTAATAGATTTAGACATTATCCCTCAATGTTTCACTCACCACATATTTCATCGCCAATGTCGAATTGTTCGCCTAGTATGGCCAGAATCAAATTTTCCCAACAACGAGCTGCTAAACCTTTGTTGAGCCTAACTAACCATTGACCGCCTTCCCTGTTTTCCTGTGGAACATGCATATAAAAATTTTTTTGTCAATATTTTTCATTGCCAATTTGTCACATAATATTGCAATAGACACATATATTTTTTACTCGCCTTGTGCTCCCACATAGGCTTTATACCGTCTTTGAATAAGAAAAAATCTGACGGAGAATTCAGGTCTGAGGGCCGCACCAAATGTGAATATAACGCCCAAAATTGCTCCACCGAAGCAAATCGTCCAATTTTCTTAAGAGTTAAGTCGTATTGTTGATAGTTAGTTTTACCGATATACCATAGACCATAAGTAAACTGGAGTCTGTGCTCTGAAGGTCCTACTTCTAGAGGAGTCTAAAAATCAAATTGCAACAATAAATGAATATTTGAAGAACTCGGGGACGTCGGACAATTTGCGAATGGCCTACCAAATCATCATCATCATCTACATCATCTTCAGGCCCTCCTCCTGGCTTCCGAAGACTGAAACGGTTCAAAAACACACTATATTTTGCATTCGCGGTGCAACACCAACCACGGAGTAACAGTGCGACCAAACACAAAATAGGGAAAGCGAGAAAAGAAAACAAAGAATACTTTAGAACCAAGAATATATGAATATAAATAAATAAATCACATAACGGATACATAATGAGGATTAAGTTAAAGAAAGTGATACGATACGTAATAAAAATTAACTGCTGCTGGTAATAATGTGCGGATTATTTTTAAAAAAACTGAGACAATTGTTTAACTTTTAGAGAAAATAGTGCATAATACTGGGGAATTTGTGGAATTAATATTAACTTTACTGTGATAGCTGACACACTGTTCTTGAATATCTTTGAAAATTAGTTAGCATTAATAATTATGCAGCAAAATAAGTATTCATTCATCTAGTAAATGCACAATAGAATTAAAAATTAATTAGCAGTGAACATTAATCAAACTCTGGTGAAGTTATCTACTTTCTTTGCAACATGATCTCACCGAATACAAGTTCTTTACTTACTCATCCACCATCGACATGTCTGTAACAAATATTTTAACGAAGTCAAATAGTAATTAGAATTGATGACAGGAACAGAATTCCTTAAGTTTAACTATTTGAGCTGTGTTCTTCCTTCAGAATCTTGTATAAAATCTTGTATCAAAATTCGGACGGACTAGATCCCTATTAAATTGCTTGTAATAATACTTTCTCCCGTTTCTCCGTACACCTGTATAAATCTGTAAAGAAGCATTAAACAATCATTTAATCATACCATCTACAGGCTTAAGCCACGCACATGTTTTAACAAATTTAATTGCCTTGCCTAATTTTGGAAACACTCTCGTTTCCTTAAAAAATATCACATTCACGTTTACTTTTATGGCGAGTAACAAGGACACATATATTTCTCTATAAAATTTAAAATAATCAAGCAATATAAAATCATTATAACAAATTTGATGAATAATTCGAGTTTGTTCTGTTTCTTACCCTTTTTAATACAAAAATATACTGGATTTGTACATTTGGTTATAAACTCTTATAAAAACTTGGAAATCCCTCTTCCAAAAAATATAACAAATTGTCTTTTTAATTAACAATTAAATTAATTTTTAAATTGTGATAATAATAACAACAGATTGTTCCTTTTTTTATATTAAATACTTGTGTCAATTGCCAAAAAAGAATGAGCATTTTTGTATTGTGTTTTTGTATGAGAAATGTGTATGGTCGTGTGCTGGTGTGTTTATGTGCGCTGCTGATGCTGCTTTCTTGTGCCCGAATTACATGAACACCTTTTCGACCTGCGAAGATGCTTCTGCCGCTGCTGATCATGTTCATGGCAATGAAATGGTGGTAAAGAAGTGTACTCCACTCACACATCTTCTAATCTCTCTACACCAAAACACTAAATTCACTTTGCTCCTGAATTTTTTATCAGATTCTATGCAACTTTTGAGAGTTACCAAAAAGTTTAATGAAATGATTGATTCATTGCGCTTTTCGTAGGCACTGGGGAGGGTAGGGATGGAGTTAATCACACCCTATGATTGGTCTATGATTTAAGAACATTGGGGTCAATTTAACCCCCTAAAGAAATACTCATGGTATGAAATCCATAATTAGATAAAGCAGTCCCTTTTGGCACATTATATTAGAAGTTTTTTTTTCTTTTTATTGCTTTCACCTGAATTTTCATCCATATAAAATTTATATGTATTTTAAAAAGCTTAAACAATAGCGATCTCATGTTGGTATCTTGAGAATTAAAAGACAATCCTTGCCCTCTGATGATGGTGCCATCAAATAAACAAGTTTTTAACTGTGTTTTATCTGGGAAAATAATCAAGAGTACAGAAACTATGACGTAAAGCCCATACCAAATTAAGTTATAAATACTAATCGTAGTAGGTAAAACAAACCTTTGAAATAAGCACCATTTCAATAACATATTCTTCAATACTAATACAACAAACATTAAACGAAAAATAAATTAAAAGGTGCCTTACGCAACGTGTATACATTATGTGACATTTAGTGGTATTATTATTTTAAGCTTACAATTATTACAGGTTAGACCAGATTAGATTAAATACTTTTTTGATTAATAGTATTAAATACATGGTTTTATTTTTAGATTAACTTTCACGTGCCGTGAACGGCTTTTATGCTTTTGACAGTTACGATAAATGCTTTAGAATGTAATTGAGAAGCTTCAATCAATTTTGTTTCAATTCTAAGAAAAGTATTGTTATTGTTATACGCCATTATTTGGTGATTCACCGGATCCTGAAGTTTTTAAATATTCTTCGTATCGCTTCTTTTGCTGTTGATACAGTTTTTCCAATTTCTTTGACTGCGACTTGGCAATCGGATTTCCTTCGATATCATGAGTTGGGAATCCTTCAGCATTAAACAAAGAGTATTTATCAGTTTCATGAAGAAACATTTTATAATGTGGGATTTTTCTTTGGGCTTCTTTCTCTTGTTGAATCTTCAACTGTTCCAATTTCTTCCTTTGTTTTTCTGCTTCCTTTTCTTTTTCCAATCGCTCCTTTTGTTCTCGTTCTTTCATGATAGCCTCTTTGCCAACGTACTTAACAACTGTGGGACAACCTGATCCAGAAATAAAGAAATCTCATTAATGTATTGATTCACTTTTTAAATTTTAAATATTATCTAATCAAGCAATTAACAACATTAGAATACCTTCATGATCTTCCAGTCTTACGCCCAAATCAGGGAGTTTAACATCCCGGATTTCGTCGCAAGACTTTAGTATGGAAGACTTTATTTCGGTGTCACTAATAGCCTTTGCCGTGCTTCGTATTTTCTCACGAAATTCAGATAATACTTCAACAAAAGGAAGAACAATGTCCTCTATATTAGTTTGTCCACCTTCAGAAGATTCCGCCGTTCTAAATCCGAAACTATCCAAATCGTTGCTCTGTATTACACCAAAGATACGAAGCATTCGGGAAACGTAAATCGCTGCTTGCTTCAAGAGCGGAGCGTTAATTGGGATCTTTTGCGATTTTCCATTTTGAATATATACATTGGCGGAACTGATGAGATCCCTTAATGCAAAGACAGCTTCTCTAGTGTTGATATTATCACAAAGAGCATTGTGGACGATTATCTTAACGTTTTCAAGACTTTTCTGGAACTCAATGTCTTGTTCAGTCCATTTTGGATACTGTACGGATGTTCGTAGACTATCTTTGACATTTAGGAAAAATTCTTGTATTTTCTGTTCTACTTGCACAGCTTGCTGCATTCCGGATGGACTGTAATCTAGCGTATCTTTCCAGGAATGGAGAAGAAAAGTTAATCGAAGCTGGCTTGCCGAGTACTGCTGCAAGGCTTCTTTAATTGTTATAAAATTTTTCAAGGATTTCGACATTTTGCAACCGGCAATAGTCAAATGTCCAGAATGAAGGAAGTACTTTACCCAATTGTCGCTATCAAAGTAGGCTTCGCTCTGAGCAATTTCATTGTCGTGATGTGGAAATTTTAAATCCACGCCACCTGCAAGTTTTTGAATTCAAACAATAAGAATTTGATATATAATAAATTAATTTATATGTTTTGGTTGAGCTTACCCGTATGGATGTCCAGTCGTTGCCCAACTATTGCACTGGCCATTGCTGAACATTCAATATGCCACCCAGGTCTTCCTTTTCCCCAAGGAGAATCCCAAGAGGGCTCGCCGGGCTTTGAGGCTTTCCAGAGAGCAAAGTCTGCTGGGGCTTTCTTTTCCGTATCTCGATCAACAGTTAGTTCCCCTAAAAATATCATTTTAAATGGTAATTAATTATTACTACAGCGGTAATGTAAATTATGTCGATATTGATCTTACCTTCTCCTTCTTGAAGAGCCTTCAAGTCTCCAACAGCTTCGGGTACTAACTTGGCGTAATTATGGGCAGGAGCCTCCCGAAAAGCCAAAACATCAAAGTAAACCGATCCATTGCTTTCATAAGCATATCCATTTTTAATTATTTGTTGAATATAATCCACAATCTCTGGAACGTATTCGCTAACTCGAGTAAGAACATCCGGTGAAAGCACATTAAGAGCTTTCATATCATCAAAGAAATCATCCTCCCATTTCCTTGCAAACTGCGCGAAAATGTCATTTTCAAATACTTGATCTGCAACTCTTCCAGAATCCAACCAATCAAATAAAACATCTTTCGTTCCATTCAACAATTTCTTGCGTTGTTCCTCAAGAAAAGCT
>JAANSO010002377.1:0-13664 GCA_036507315.1 Lepidocyrtus fimetarius
CGCAAATGAGGCTACTTTTATTCTTACAGGTATAAAAGCTTGTCGAAGTAATATCATAAAAGGTCAAGCAGGAAACAATAGTTTTCCTCTATTAACCTCTGTTTATGAGGGCAAATACTGGCAGAAGTAGACAGGGAAATTATGATGGGTAAGTGCGTGCCTAAAGTTTGCGTAACATTATGCAAATTACTTTAGTAGACTAGTAAAAAATACTATAAAACGTAGTAATGAACACTGGCAAAGCTATTACTAGAAGGGCAATGCAATTGATGGATCGATGTAATTTGCTTTTAATTTCCACAAAAAGTCAAATTTGCTTAACGAGGTTAAAATGAGCGGATTAATTTCCGTTTCAGCTTTACTTTAACATTCACAAGCGTTGGGCAAACCTTGTTTTATGGAGCTCTCTAGTAATATGAAAAATTTAAAAGGTGAATGTTTGTTGACTACTTTTTCTATTCCATTAAATTGAATTACAACCTCATTTTCTGAGTTTTGCAACCTGTCCAAATTACACCATCATTTATGATTTAAGCTGAAGCGGGACGCTCTCAAACACACGTCTTGCATACTCAATTTTTTCTAATTTTTATTCTAAATCTCATTTTTCTCTGTTTAATAGCCCATTTCCAGGATTTTCTATTATTCAACTCCATGTAGGGTGCCATTCGTGTTAGCAGCTAACCAAAAACCAGTCAAGTTTACACATTATTCTTTATTTCAGTTTCTTTATGCCTTTGTCAGGGCACAAAAGAAAGACATACATTTTCCCTTTCGTACTATGGTTTTCGTAACTTTTTTCTTCTTCGCAGTAAATCGTGATGATTAGCGTGTTCCACTATTTTAAATCACATTTTCCCCTTTTCTGCACTATGCAAAGAAAATCCAAGCCAGAGGCTGTGTAGTACCCGCCTTTAACTCTTTGTATCTTTTCCTTCACGGTTTACTCCTTCTTCAAAGGAAAACTGCATCCCAATTTTAAATGGCGAATGTAAATCTTGGTTTAATGCGCTAACAAGCCCCAGCTTCAAAAACACTTCTTCGCCTTTCCCTTTGTAGAAAACGAAAGGAATGTAAAAATTACATTCTTTCCATATTTATCATGCATATAATTCAAGAAATTATTCCTAACGAGATCCATTTGTAACTTTTATATAAAGAAAAGGCATCAAATCATTCCTGGAAATGTCTAGTCATTCTACTCTCTAGTCTCTACACAAAATGTCTTTTTATAAAGACTGAAATTCAAGCTGGAACAGAACTAACCTTGAAAGTTTAAGATAAAGACATGATATCCCGTCTTAGCCCGTTCCCAGTTTAATTTAATACATTTCCAAAGGACAATGATTCACTCCTTGGAAATTATTCAACCTTGAAAGTTTAAGATAAAGACATGATATCCCGTCTTAGCCCGTTCCCAGTTTAATTTAATACATTTCCAAAGGACAATGATTCACTCCTTGGAAATTTATTCAAGCAAAATGATGCACAAAAGGACAAAAGACGTACTGTATCATCCTTCTTTACTTTCACTGATTTTAGAAAGGGAACTAGAAAACGCAAAAGGACGTCCTCTTTGTGTGTAATTTAAGCTATGAAGTATGATATTAAGACTAGAGTAAATCACGAAATATACAAACAAGCTTAAATTTTAGTGCGTTTAATTTCACAAGCAATTTTCGAAACTTGTCAAGATATTTTAAGTGTTCTTGCTCCCAGCAGCATCGTCAAATTTGCAAATGAGTTAAGGCGAGAGAGATTGCATAAATTTATTCCTCATTGTACTCCTAAACTTCCAACTTAAATTACTTTACTAAACCCCATATTTTATCTTTTATGTATCATATCTTTCATTTCCTTTACTTTTAGAAATCATACTTTTAAAATTGAACTGTGAACCAACCCAAGCATTAATATATTTGATACATGTCGTGTCTGAAATGGTAATAACGATGAAGATGGGAGATGTCGTGCAAAATTACATTTTGCCATCATCACAAAATTTCATCCAAATTTTGATAATTCCGGTTGATGAATAATGAATATTCTTGAAATTGCAGAGACGTCATAATTCCCAAGTCTAAGTTGAAAGAGTCCACTTCAACGAAATTGGATGAAGCTCAGACAGCGGACAGCAAAGAATACGATGAGGATGAGGACGACGACTCTGATTATTACGATGATGATGATAACTCGGATGAAGACCTTTTGCCCAACACAGCAGCTTCCTCGTCATCTTCAAATAATAAGTTGGAGAAGAGTTCTACCTCTTCTGCAAATGGTTTACCAGCATCCTCAAGTGATCTCTTGAACAGTCCCAACCTCAACTCATTCAAGTAAGTCTAAATTTTCATTGCATAAACTAAAAAATAATATTCAAAATTAGAAACGACTCTGTTTAATTTTATCAACAAAGACTAGTCTCACGCTGAGGGCAAAATGGGAAAAATATGTATTTCATAATAAACTCGTTTATTGAACTCAAAACAAAATAGCTTTGCATAACTTTTTGATTTTACGAGTGAACTCATGCAAATGAACGGGAAATCAACATTCCAAACAAAATAAGAAACAATGAATTTCACTTTATTGATTACGCTGTTTTGTTTTGTTAAAGAGAAAATGAGTTGTTCACGTAGCAGCATTTCCTCTTTCCAATATTCACGACCAGTTTTCCATACACGTGTGATTTAGAAACGTACAAAGATTTTTAAGATAGATTTTCAAACATCAAAACTACATTAGAGAAATGGGGAAAATAGGAATGATGGAGAAGTGAAAGCATGTCCCGATTCCTCTTCGTCTACACTTCTCCATCATTCCCTCACAAAAAGTTTACAGGATCATGCACGGATTCTACTTGAAATGGAATTTGGCAGGCATGATTCTACTGAATAACTGAATACTTTTCTAGAAGAGAGATAGCCTACATTTTCACCATTACGTATCCTGCATTCCGGATTTTAGTACGTTTGTGAAGCGCAAAAGGCATAATTGATGAGTTAGCGAGGTCAGTCAATGACTTCCCAGAATATTTATTACTTTTGGACAACAACTAGGTTGAAGGTGGAAACTAGGTGGTGGTGTACCTATCACAATCATCGCAGTCGTGATGATGATGTTAAAAGATAGGTATGCCAAGCTAATTTGTTTCCTCAGTTTTCCCCAAAAATATTTGCACTCACGGGTTAGCAAAGAGAATGTGATCATTGTGTATTCCACTAACAAATAACAGAGTTGAAGACTACTTTTCCAAAGTGTTAGAGTATATCCTTTCTGTATAACAAAACTTTCCCGTTGGAACCACAAAAAACAGAACTAAATTATTAAATCGCAAAAGGTGAAATTCCAAAGTAGTAACCAACAAAGTAAATAAGTTAATTTGATTTCATTCCAATCTATATAAATGACGCCTTCCTTTCGCTAATTTGCATTACTCATTTTCTCATTATTTATCAATAAATAAATGCTATCATAACGAGCATAATAATAATAGGGATAGAACCAGTGAATTTCACGTGTATTGAATATAATTTTACTTCTCTTTCCCTCTATAGACCTTTTGTCAACTCTTGAATAGCTGTGAAAGTTGATTGCAAAAATCTGAATAATTTTGTAGGATATTCTTCTCCAGTGTTATTCTCAAAACAATGGAGCAATAAAAAGCTGAATACATATCCACGGCAGAAATATGCCATTAAATCACTCCTTTTAAACTTTTCAATTATTTATATTACCCTAGGCACACGTAAGACCTCTTTTTGAAAGTTAGCTTTGAACATTAGTTTTCCTAATTTAAATTTTCTTAAATAGCCCATCAAAAATTTCGTCATAAAGCATTACAGAGGTTTTCCTATGAAAACTAAATAACCTGAGTGAAGCCCGAACAGATTACTTTTATTAGCTATTTCCATACGGTGAACTTTGAGACTTCAAATTAACAAGTTGGATTAATTAAAAAGATAAATGTTTAAATTCAAAGGCACGTTAGTTAATTAATCCTTAGAGGAATGGAAAACTAGGTTGAAGATAAACTTTCAGATTAGCCAGCATAATAATTTTCAACTTTATCCGCTGAAAATAAACAAAGATAAATGTTTAAATTCAAAGGCACGTTAGTTAATTAATCCTTAGAGGAATGGAAAACTAGGTTGAAGATAAACTTTCAGATTAGCCAGCATAATAATTCTCAACTTTACTTTATCCGCTGAAAATAAACTTCTTTAAAACCTGAGCTCTTTTGAACACGTTTTTAAAATGAAAATGAACTCGTAACTGAATAGCACATGTTTCTGCATGTGCTTTTGCATGCCAATACATAATATCTGCTTCTATTTTCCTTTTAATTCGTTTCAACTTTAAGGATCATTTTGCAAATATCACAAAAGGTACAAAAGCACGGGAAATCCACTTTTCCACTTGCGAATTACAAAGAGCTTTATAAAAGTAAAAATAATAGGAACCTGTAATTTTTAAGCTCATCAAAAGCAAAAACTTTAAAAGAGAATTAATGGAACAGAGTGGTTATTTTGAAATTGTACGAACGCAATTTATTTACGTTTTAGCAAATCAACCTAACTTTTATTTCCTTTTATCTCAAATTACCTTCCCAGTAAGTTCCTCTCATAACAGTGAAAGCATCATTTTAGCAATTCTTTCAAAATTTTATTTCTTTGAAAGCTTTTGAAATTCTTAAAACAAAATAAATGTCTATTCTAGTTCCTTGTTTTATAAGCTGTTGCACAATCATTGTTTCTAAAGAAAAGTTGGCTTTCAACTGATTATTACAAACTGAAAGTATCAATTAACTGCAGCATAATGATGTTTTCATATTAAATATTAAACTGAAAAGATAAATGAATACATTTCATGTTTACCTTTAGAGGCAATGATCAAGTTGATTATTGATTAGTTTATGTAAGACAGAAACGGGTTGGTTATTCAAGATATAACCATGTGTGTATTCATTAATAAATGTTATGATTGTGTAGGTGTACAGGCGAAGTCGATTTGGTAAAAACGAAGCAAAATTAATTTTCTTGAATGAAAAACTAGTGTAGGGCAAGTTTTGTTAAGGTGGTCAGCCATGAATTTAAACAAAATAAGATATCCTGTTAACCTCAAGGAAGCTTCATTAAATATTCATGGATGAGATGCACATTGTTGCATACAATAGGACAAGCTCGTATTTTACTTTTTGCAAGTGACAATGACAAAGTGTGGGTGGGTGTTTTTTTGGAGTTGCTTCATATAGGTAGCAAGCTATAAGAACTTATCCGGCCAGTTGCATCAGGATGAAAAGTAACAATAAATTAGGAAAGGCAATGGTAAATTTTTAATTATAGTAAATACAAATCACCAGTAAGGTTTTTGATAAGAAAAAGGTAATGGAACAATTAATAGAATAAAATGTGCAATCTGCACTAGCCTAATTTTGAGTGACACTCAAACAAGCCCCAAAGCTTGTCAGACAAATTAGGAAGAGCTCCTAAAACGGCTAGTGCAAGGTGGACATTTACTGCAATTATTGATAAAAATCAAATAAATTTACTACTAATGAGTGTTATATCGTGTAATTACCACTTATTAACAAAATGCTAACTATTCAACCCTTTTCTTTTCTTATAACTTATCTTTTTAAAAATTCAATTTGTCACCTTCCCTAAAACTGCTGAAAACAGACATTTTGCAAACACATATCCCAAATAAAATGAATTCCAAACTAATTTTAATTGAATTCAGAAAAAAGTTTTATTTGTAATTTTTTACAAGTGTAGCAGAGTTTCATTTGCATAATCCTTACTTCTCTCACTCCCTCTCGCTTATCTGACATTTAATTTACTGCTTGATGTTCTAATAAAAACTCGAGGAAAAACTTGTCTCAACTTATTTTTTCCTTCTAGTTTTCCACCATCATAAAAAAGTTTTAGCCCTGAATGAAATATGGAAGTTTTATTAGGATCATGCAAAGGATATAAAAAATGTTATGATGATTATAATGATGACATAATTTTTTCATTCAGCAAAAACATTTTCTATTTTTATAGGTCGTGCTCTCCATGCCCTGTAGTGAAGCCCACGTTCCTTTGCGGTAATGACAACCGAACCTACAGCTCACTCTGCCGGCTAGATTACCATAACTGTATACAAAATTCTCAGGTTACCGTCTCCTGCAAAGGATTTTGCCCGTGTAAAGGTAAAAAACTTTGAATTTATCAACTATTATTACGCAACTTTGTCTTTAGTTAATGCTTACGTTTGTGCATTAGTAAAATATTATGATACTCGCTTCCATTTCAAAAATGGAAACAGGATCCGTTACTAGTAAAACATCTCATAAAATTTTATTGGCCTACTTTTCATTTTTATGTAAAAATCGAATGGTTATTCCTGTGCATAATATTTTGTTCATTCTGGATGAATCGAACACAGGATGCTAGGGGAAAGTGAGACTATGTAAGAAAAAAGTATTTTTCTAGTGTTTTTATTGAGCTAATGGTGAAAATGACATTTATTTCCTCATTCCTGTCAAACTTTTTATTCATACTTGTCCAAAAGGACAGTTTGAACACCCCTTATGATGGAAATGGCTAACTTTTCTACTAAAGTAAAAGCCTACTTTATAGCACAAGTCGAATTAAATTGTAATAATTTACTTTAATCGAATTTTGGCAAAGGATTATCTGACTTAAGATGTATATTGATTTAGGGTCAAAGTTTTCTTGTAATTTTGTAATTTATTAAAATCAAAGAACATTGAGAAAGAAGTTTTTGAGAAAGATATGCTGATATAAATTATAATTTTATGTAATTTCCTTGCCATTTTCTAATAAAAAGTGTGGAGTACAAGGGTTATGATATTTCTCTGGATTTCCCATTTTTGTATGGTGTAACTGTGTAAATGTTGGGATAGCTAGTCATAAATATATTATTCCAGTGCAATAAAAGATAACTTTCTCTTGCATGTTCCCATTTGTAACTGCATCAAAAAACGTGTTCTCACAATTGGGGAGTGTCGTGTGTGTACTTTCACGAACATCTCTTTCAACTCATATTTTTCCCAAGACTGAAAACTTTTCTCTTTTACAACTTTCCCAATAATTTATTGAAACATTTGCAAAGCTCGAGGAAACACGGGAAGGTTGTAAAGGTTAAAAGACTAGGAGCGGAAAGAGAAAAGGGGGCAGTATTTATTACGTACAAAACGGAAAGGAAAAGTAATCTTCTCCTGTCGCTCCATCGGCTTCTTCCATCCTCTTCTTTTTCCTCACAAAATTCGTATAGATTTTAAAGAGTCGTTTTCATCCCGGAAAAGAAGAAAACTACACGTGTAACAACCTTATCAGCGTCATCTAAAAAATGAGAATGGAGATGTCTCCATTAAAGAAATGAGCTCTTGGAGTTCTCCTACCTCCTACCCTTTTTATTCTGCTCTTATTTACCGAACATGTGCAAATGAAATAAAAATTCTTATTTTCCATCTCTTTTTATACCTCTCTTCTTTAGATACTGATAAACCACACATTCCATTTAGTGTTGTTACTTATTAGGATTAAGGAGGACGTGACTGGTAATTTTTAGGGCAGAAAATACCTAATCCTGTTATGCCATGTAAGTAAGCAAGGTATTTACGTAAAAAAGAACTCTTCTCCATCTCCAATTTTATTGTGGGAATATTAAATGCAAAGAGGGAATGAAAGACAAGAATGAAGATGTAAAATGCGGAACTTATGTGATTCGCTTAAGTGCACATTCTCAAACAGACCAGTGAACTAGCCACATTATTACCTCTCACAACACAGCCCCGGCAAGAAATCCGGACGCGTGTGTGTGCAAATATGGCTTAAATTAAGCTGCATACTTTCTTTCCTTTCTCTCTGTCTCTTTTCTTCAGTCCACTTAATTTTCTCTATGGTTTGTGGCCGCCATCATTATGATTGTACTGCCTCTGGAAAAGAAACTAGGGGCATTCTTCAACCTGATAATGTACTTATTTCATTGAAAAACGGGTAAAACATTTAGCAAAATGTTTATCAAAGTATTTTTCACCGAGAACTTATTTTTTGCAGATTCCAGTGCGTGATAAGAAGAAAATTGGGAACGCTTACAGG
Organism: Lepidocyrtus fimetarius; assembly: GCA_036507315.1. Taxonomy (NCBI): domain Eukaryota; kingdom Metazoa; phylum Arthropoda; class Collembola; order Entomobryomorpha; family Entomobryidae; genus Lepidocyrtus; species Lepidocyrtus fimetarius. The sequence goes on from JAANSO010002377.1 coordinate 8,112, forward strand.
ACTGGTATAAAAAGTCATGTGAGGTGAATATGGTGCAATATGCTGCTGCTGAGTCAGCTCAACTGGTTCAGCTTAACAAACTTTCCCTCTTTTTTCCGATAAAACTTTTCTGGACACATACAAGTGAAAATTAATGGTGGCTGGTGTGTAGTCATCCTTTTATTGCAAAGAAAGGATGATTGCAATTTTTTAACCTGACTGACATGTTAGTCACGGTACAATCACCTTTAGTAAAAAGGTGACACGAAAATCGAATGCTCTAGATATACCAACCTAACCTGTACACATATTAATTAATCTCAAAGGGCAATACAATGAGAACAATGACTGTTTTGTTTTGCAACATTTTTGCTGAGTCATTCGTTGATAGCACTGATAAAAGCATGACTAATCTTTCACTTTAGCCTAATTTCCATTGAAATTCGACGCAATTTCGTGGAAAGTGAAAGCGAAGTAAATAAACAAATAGGTATTTAGTACATTACTTGAATTTTTTGCCATTGTTGTTATTGCAGTTGATATTGAAGCTGATGAGTAAGCAATTGCGAGGGAAATGGGGCATGCATACGGGCTCACCTCTTTCACCTCACGGTTTTATTAAATTCCTTTTCATCGCTCAGGTAAATAACATAAAAAAGAAGTGGAATGTTTTGGATTGGGAAGGAAAACCAATACGAGTCGTCTCCCATTTACCTCCGTTGCAGAGGAACAAGTGGAAATGCAATAATATTCAAAGTAAAATATTTAATCATAAAACATAAAAAAGCAGTGGAATGTTTTGGATTGGGAAGGAAAACCAATACGAGTCGTCTCCCATTTACCTCCGTTGCAGAGGAACAAGTGGAAATGCAATAATATTCAAAGTAAAATATTTAATCATAAATGCCTTCTGCTCAAGTCTCACGTTCTTTAATGCCACAGAATATGCTAGAAAGCTTCATATTTTTTTCTAAGCTTCTCTGGTAATTCAAGTAATGGTGATGGTGGGTCATACACAACTCAAACGTGTACTTTAACCCGTTATTTGTAATATTTTTATATGTTCCCTTTCCAAAAGGTAGACGGGGAAAGGAAATAATGAGGGTTACGAACACGTAACATCTCAGTTTTCCATTTTTTCTGCTGTTGAATAAAATGGGAAAAGGGAGTGAATAGGTCATTTATCCATTTCTTTTGTTATAACTTGTCCTTATGCTTGCACGAACCTTTTATAAAAGGAGAAAGTGTGACTGAGTGATGATAAATAATAAAAATTGCAAAGTTTGTGCATGTAGTAGTAATAAGAACAAGGTTTTGGGTTGGTGTTGCCACCTCCGTAAAAGCCATTCTCCTTTTCATATGGAAATTCACGAAAAATAAGTAACATTTTTGTGAGATTTCTTGAAAAACAAGTTTGAATTAGGAAAAGGGGTTTGAAGTAGTTTCCCTGCGAGCACCTAAAATTATGACTGGAGAAAGCGTTCATGGATGAGTCAAGTGCGATGAGTTGTGCTCATGCATTATACACATTAGACATGAACCAACTAAATTTTTTCTCGTCAGCAGATGAGAAAATCCATTTGGCTTTTTATACTATTTCCTATTTCTAGTTTTTTCTCTCTCTCTGGTATGATGATCCCACCGAGGCTCTTCTCTTCCAGATATGCACTTTTCTCACGAAAAAAAGCAAGGAAAATAAGGCGCAATAAAAGTTAGACAGGAATGGCGTCTGTCGTACATTTCTTTCTGCTCTCTTGACTTATTCCTCTCACACGACTACCCGTCGTTCTCCGGGAAGTTGCAACCACAAGCTAAAACCTCCAAAAATAGTATTAAGGGAGGAACAAGGAGGAAAAAAGTAAAAAGCATCTAGGGAACAACTATTGTATGTACACTTGCTGGTATATCCGCCTGCAAAAAACTGGAATGGCTACATTCATTTTCATTCTCAAAACTACCCATCCCATATNTATATCCGCCTGCAAAAAACTGGAATGGCTACATTCATTTTCATTCTCAAAACTACCCATCCCATATCATGTAATGGCGAGTGAGTGAATGAAATTGGTGGAAATAGGTGATGTTCATTGCACGAAAGAGCATCTCATCCTCTTATTATTATTGTCATCATCAGCATCATTTCTACTGCCACTAACTGAAATAGTGTGGCGTTTTCTGACGAGAAAGGACAAAAAAGAAAATATGGTTCATGTGCAATTTGTACGTGTAATAATGTACTTGTTCATAAAACGAATGAGCAGGGAGAGGAGGTTGAAGAGATCATTGCTGCACAGCATGATGAAAATGATGATGAGAAATAAAGAAAGAACGTTGGTAAATGAAGAATAAAACCCAAAGAAATAAAAAGTTACAGAATCGAATCTGTGTGGAAGTAAAAGTTAAGGTTTACTTTCTTTTTACTTACTTTTAATAGTGTGGTCTATATACTTTCTTGACGTTTTACATGCACTTGATTACAAAGAAAAGCTTTAGTAATACGGAAGGAACTGTGTGAGTCTTATTCAATCGACCTCAATAATATCCCGTTGTGGCTCTCCTTCCATCTTCCGTTTCCACTGATGACTCACTTTTTTAGCATATACTATTACCTCTGCTAAGCTTTAGATATTTATTTTCTTCTTCATTGAATTCAGCAAAAGCAAGTGGAGCTTTTGTGAAATGAGAATCGCAAAGTAGATGATCCTCTTTTGTTAAGATCAGACTTTATTTCAAGAAAGAAAAAACCTATTTAAAGGAAAGACAATGAAAAGCTTAGAGTCAAAGAGGTCTTTTAGATCACATGAAGAAGTATAGACTGACGTATTCACTTTTCCTTTTTTTGTCATTTTGGTGATGTTCCAGCTCAACATTTGACTTGAAGGGGTGGAGCTGAAACAAGATCCTGGAATATCAAACATTAGATTAGAATTTTATTTTAAAAAGGTTGATCATTTCGCTTTTTTAACCAAAGACACGAAATAATCTTCCTTAAGGGCCAAGCTTGAAACTAATCAAAACTAAAAAACTCTTTGATCCTTTCCTGTACAAGTTCCAAGCTTTTCTGGTATAAGAGAAAGCACTTTGTGGTTGACTTGGCACTAACACCATCAGGAAATACAATGCTTCGTTTTTTCTTTCACTCAGTCATAGTCAAACTGGCTTTCTACATATCTTTCAGAGATGGGATAGCGGAAAGGAAAAAAACTAGTGGAAAATGTATATAGTTCGAGGAACTTGACACATGCACAATAGATTTTTTACTCTGTCTCTCTCCGTTCTACTTCCACTTACTCTTTTTCATACTTTCACTTTTCAAAAGCATTCTTTTCAGAATAAAAACTGGTTTTCTACATTTTTTGAATTATTTGGAAGTGTGGCAGTTTTAGCTTTTTTTACGTAAGTTCGCGGCTTGCGATGAAGTTTCCTTCGTTGAACGCTCTATATTGGATTTTGCGGTTGGTTAAAAACCCCAGAAAAAACTGTTCAGCAGTGCATAATTCTCCACTTCTTATCCAGCAATAATTCAATCTACTTTTTCTCTTTTTGCAATAACCCGTCATCCTCCAAAAGAGCTCTAGATCAAAGCAGCAATTGAAGCAATGGTTACAGACGAGGATTATTCTTTCATAATTTTTCTCTCTACTTTAAACATTTTTAAAATATGTAAAATCAATATTTCCTTTCTTTTCAATCCGGTATCATGGCTCTTGGCAAAAAACTTGTTTTGTCCTTGGCTCATCTCAAAAACTTCAACCGCAGGATGGATCTAGGTGAATAATACAATGAATAAAAGTTAAATAAAGGATTCTCTAGCTGATGTTTCCCCAGTCTTTCATCATTTTTTCTAAGAATTGGAATAATAACAAAGGAATTTTCATTCTGTGGTGATATTGAAAATCGTGTAAAATATTTTAGCTGAAAGTTATCTCTCAATGTAATCAAAAATGTGGGTAGGAGCAGTTGTAGTGGGATCTCCCACTTTAGTTTTCAGCCAAAAAGACTCTGACCTCGTTCAATTCAGCCAAAAGGGAGTGAAAGGAGAAGGGGGTTAGGAATGCACCGATTTAATGTGGTAAAAACCAAAGGGCACACAATACTTGTTAGATTGCATTGTTTCTGTTTAAACTTTATATGAGATCTATTTTGCAAGTTCAATATTAAAGAATTTTGTAGAGAAGGTTTCACTTTTTTGTTGTTTGGCTGATGTGAGGAAGGAGGAACACAACGGCTGAAAATAAATGATTATGGTTATGTCCTTTGCACTTGGGAAAAACAGTCTTTATTTTGCTACTTGTGAACAGCTGCGAAAAAAGTATATTTTTTGGCTGAATGGAGAAGAAAACTAAAGAAAATAAAATGAAAGTAGGACATTTGTAATCCTAAGCAAGGACACCACAAAAGAAAAACAGTCTTTACTTTGCTACTTGTGAACAGCTGCGAAAAAAGTATATTTTTTGGCTGAATGGAGAAGAAAACTAAAGAAAATAAAATGAAAGTAGGACATTTGTAATCCTAAGCAAGGACACCACAAAAGGAAAGAAGCAACAATCCACTTGAAACGGAGGAAATAGGAAGGAAGGAATAAGGAAAGAAAACACTTTATTTTTTACTCCGGTAAATCTTTTATATTTGCGCATCTGCCCAGTTCCTTCTTAGGAAAAGCATCAACAATTGAAAACACTTTATTTCTTGACTTTTAAGAAATGGGAGAGGAAGTAGAGCTACCTACCTTTCCCTTTGTGCTATTTGTCTTCTTGACTTACTTTACAAATACAAACAAAATATGAAAGTTGAATTAGAATAGCACAAGTCACCTTTTACCTTATTTCCTCCTTCCAAGGACATTCCTAAATGGGAAAATTTACGAGAGCGTGTTTGAATGTGTACTTGAGTCCTTATAGCCTTCATCTTATGAAAAAATAACATTTAGTTTTCCCTATGTAAACAACTAAAGACATATGAAGAGTAATATTACTTAAAAAACGAAAAATATTATCAAAGAATAGAAATCCTAATATAACGGTTTCATTGTCCTCTTTTAATACCAGATGAAGGTTTCTCCGAATATTAGAAAAAGAGGATTACGATTTTGTCCTAGCTTTTTACTCCAGTGGCATTTCCAAACAAAGAGTTTTAAAAAAGCTGGATTTTTCCTGTTGTGTATGGCCAGCATGTAAATTGATTTTGATTAGTTTTATTAACAAAGCTGAAAACTGACAAGGATGTATCTGATGATGACATGAGGGCTACGAGATAAATTCTCTTTCAACTGCCATTCAAACTTTTAAATTGTCAGTCCCATATACTTATACGCAATGTCATAAAAACTCAATTGCTTTTTCAAGCTCCATATCCACGCAATGATGAGCATTGTTTAATGACATGAAAGTTAACTTTTTTATTTGAATGACAGAATTAAACCGAGTTTTAGCTTATTCTAAAGCTGAGCTGAACTGTCTTCCTTGCTTTATTTCCCATTTTTGTCTACCCAGGGGTTCATTTTTCTCACAGCTTTGGCTTCCTTTCCATTTTTGTGTGAAATGGACTGTACACATTGGCATTTTCAGTGTAATA
>JAANSO010002378.1:0-13656 GCA_036507315.1 Lepidocyrtus fimetarius
CCAGTTTGAGACTCCCATTTTCCGTGGAAATCGTAAGCCATTATATTGAGGAAATCGAGATACCTAGTAAATTATAAGCAAAAAAATTAAATAGGTAGGGTTTCGTCTAACTGTGTAGGTACATTTCCAAGGCTTTGTGAGCTATCACCCATCACATATTTCTTTCATGCTATCTTTCATCGACCAATGCCTTCCCTTTTTTAGATTCTGTAATTAGCTTCCTAGAAAAGCTTTACTGCAGAATTGTAATAGAGAAAGAAGGATGAAGATGCACTGCATTCTATCCCTATTCCAGATTACTACATAATAATGGCTAGAGAATTAGGAAGAATGACTATCTCTATTTTCTTACTTGGCAACAGCAGGCACATCGTAGCCTCCGCGAATGGAGTCAGGTCCGACGGGAACAGCAGCAGTAAGAAGTAAACGAGGTTTCTTTGTTTCTTCAGCCTCGGCCTCGAAAGCTTCACGGAGATCCTTTAGCAAGAGAACAAAATTCTTTTTATCATCCGATCCTTTGGGATATTCCCAATCCATGTCAAGCCCGTCAAAGCCACGTTCACGGAGGAAGGGGATAGCGCTGAACACAAATATCTGACGGGAATAACGAGTTGCTGACATTTCCTTGAATTTCTGTGTTCCAAAAGACCAACCACCTGAAGGGGCACAAAGGAGGACAAGAAACGATAGCGATAAATAACTGTTTGACAAAATTCCTACCTCATGAATAATAAATGAAAGACAATGACGTTGATTTGAATATGAATGAGTCTGCATAGTTTTTACCTATTATACAACTATGAACTTTGGAAGATATTATGCTTCTATAATAGGTAAGAATTTGGCAAAAAGAAAGTCTGCGATAACATAAATTAAATGCAGGAAAAGCCTGGATAATTTCCTTCTGTCAAATGAATCATGGAATTACTTGTCATTATTGGCAATTGCTTTCCTTTAACAACTCCTCCCTTGGCGGAAGCGATTTTAAATGTGTACCACGAAAACCCCATTACATAAAAATGATCCGTTATAGTAATTCCCCACGCTGCTTTTCAATTATGAATACTAATTTCGATAGGACTTAACAATTGAGGAGCTCCTTTTTACTTTTATCTTCCTGATAAAACCTCATTCAAGATATGATTTTTTCTATTAATACATACATAAATTCTATAAATTAATCTTACCGATGGCAAGAAGTGTCTTAAGTTTTGGGTTGACCTTCTTTAAGTTATTAATCTTGTCATAAAGTCCAACTTTTCCATCCTTTGTTTCATCATTTGTCTCGAAAGAACTCAATTTCCCCTTTTTGATCCAGCCAAAAGCAAAGATCAAATGGGTGCATAAGTCAGCGGGGATGTCTTCCGGCGTGAATTTGCCAATTTTTGGACGATATTGAGACCAATTGGTGTAATAGCAAACAACCTTCTTCCCGGTATCAGCAGACACGGCTTTAGAGCTAGCCGCAGTTCCGAGACGGTGGTTTGGTCGTACACGAGTTGAAACCCGGCTTTGAATGGATCCCGCTGGAGTTTGATCATCCGATTCTGAGTCAATAGGGACAGGCCTTCCACGAGTGAAAGCATTTCGACGAAGCGATGTTGTGCTAGCTGTTGAAGATGTGGTGCCTCGCGTCCTTCCTGAGCTTGGTCGACGACCCCTAACTCTTAATCTGTGACCTTTTATTTTAAACAGTAAATCGTTTAGTTTACTTGCTTTAAATGATACAGCAGGGAAGGCTAAATTTATATTTGCATTGTTAGCTTACTTTTCTTTTCATCGTCTGATGAATCCTCCGCTAAACAGTTAACAAACAAAAGTATTGCGATGGCCGCTATGGCCAAATGTTTTGGCCACCTCATTTTCTACTCTTCTTGTTAAGGGAAGGATGAATTGACAGTGGTGGAAAGTCAATAGAAGCTCGATGCAGTTACGTCTCCAGCATACGGACTAATAATGGCCTATAATAATAGAATATTGAAACTGTAATATTAGTATTGCAAAAAAAGAATGAAACATGAAACAGGTAGCATTTTTATAAGTTAATTTTCACAAGTAGATTTGTAAACAATTTGTTCTCAAGCATTTTTCGTTTATGTATACTTAATATTTTTGTAGAGTCAATTACAACTTCTGTAATAAATGTCATGTTTTACATAGTATGTCGAAATATAATCTTAATCATTATACCTCCTTATGTTTTGGCAAGAGGATGCTACCATATAAGCCATCTATAGTGTTTGTAAGACTTTTATTGAAGCATTTTTTATTTTTATTAGTCGTGTCTCATCATTTCCTCTTTCCTTCTTCCCTTTTCCTTTTTTGAACAACTGATTGAAAATACTTGTAAACGTTTAAAATTGATTTTTTCTTGTCTCTCTGTGTCAAGAAAACCACAACAGCATCTAATTGTATTATGCAAGTGTAAATATGTACATAATTTTGTTTCATAATCATCAGTGTCATCTTCATCTTCCTACTTTTTCTTCCTTCTTCCTATCTTTTGCCATAGTAGATCCTGTGTTTTCAACTTTTGTAGGATGTTCTTGTGATAAAGGACAAAACGTGCATAATTGAATAATATTTAACAGTATTATTATTCATGATTTACCATTCCCAGTCTCTATTTGATTGTTCAAAAATAACTTTAAAAAGCTACTACCATATCAAATAGTATGTTAAAAATAGTTTTTTTGTTTTTAAACCGAAACAAAATTTCAAAAAGGCATCGGTTTACTAATGCTCATGTTATGGTATTTGCGTAATTTCAATTAGGACAAAAATATTTGGGTTTTAAAATCTTAACTGTTGCTTAAATTTCCTGTTCCCATTTGACAAACACTTTTGTTTAAAATTAAAATAGTATAAATATTAGCCTAATTGAACTGCTACATTAAAATTAAAACAATACTAAGCCCCAATTTATGTAATATTACAATTTTCCATCTGAGCATCCAAAACAAGTAATTTTCGATATAATTTAAAATATTCTTATACAAAGCATGAATCTGTGCAGAAATCGTAATCGTCAGTTTATGTTATCGTTAGTTTAGAATTTGTTACAATGTAAACTTCAAGCTTTAATGCAACAAACAGACTGAAGGGCATGAGAGAAAGAGAGAGTAAATTGCATACGTAATCTTGTCTCAAATGTAGCATAATTTTTGTGCTAAGTATTTATTCTGTCACCTTTTTCCTTTCTATTAAATACATCAGAAGGCTAGTTTCAAGCAAATTGCATTAAGTTAATTGCTAATGAGATGTACGTAGGTGCACCCAGGGAACACTCCTTGGGTATAATATTTATTTACTGTACGAAAAAATAGTTCTTGTTTGGAGCATATGACAAAGAGTTAAAACTACAAAAACATTCACCTCATCAAAGTTTATCTGTGTACTTTGTGCGTGCGAAAAATCACAAATCACGTTTGGTTCTCACGAAAGAACATTTTTATTGCCATGAATTTTTAAATGTAGCTTTACTGCATTTTTATGCATTTTATCAGTTACCCACAGACAAAATTTAACCAAATTACTCAGATAGAGAGTGTTCAGTAAATGATGTTTGTCATGCAAGCAAATATACGCATGAGTTGATTAAAGGTGCAACATAATTTTTTAAAACATTACACAAATATTACTTAACCATTTGCTGTGACAAAAATGTATGCAAAATCTCATCAGTATGTAAATTAAGAAAAATGAATTCATTACAAGGTAGGTAAAACAACCATGACCAATACTTTTTCAAATGGGGTTTGCATTTGTACACAATCATTTCGCATCTTGCTTTTGCAATTTACTCCGCGTTATTCCAAAGTTTATAAAGACTACAAGTTTACAAGATAGTTGTCCACAAAGGCAACAACAAGAAATGGGTTTGGTAAGAGCCTAAAAGATAAGAAGAGCAGAGTAAAGAACGGCAGAGTGGATACACACATTGAAATAAATTAATGACGGTGACTAAGGATTTCTTTGTTGCTGAAATTCCAATTAACAACAAGAAGAAAGATGTTGAAATCATAATGGGCGCTGCTGCACTTGTTAAATCTGAATGAACCCGCAGATAAACATCAAATAAATTCTGTTTGTATTCCAAAACCAAGTTTATTACACGCTTAAATGTTATAACAGTTATATCCGTAATGAGAGTAGAGTATATTGTAGTATTTTAACCGGAAATTATTGAAAATAAATAAACAAAACTTTTGTTAACATATTTTTTAGGTTTATAATTTTTGGGAATGTAACCGACTTATTGCATGTATGTGTCCAAATCTTTGTATAATTGTAATTGCTGCTCTAATAATCTAACAAGCAAAATTCAAGGAAAGGATGCTAATGCCAATTTAATTACTAAACGATAACAACATACTAACTTGACTAAACTTTTTATCCCTGTCCTGTTTTGTGAAAAGTTAGAAATGGTGCATTATTGCAAAATGATGTTTTCCCAAATTAGTGTACAGCTCTAAGTTTGATATTGTTTGTCTTCTTTCCTTATTTAATTAAAGTACAGCATCTCCCGTCACTAAAAAGAGTCTTTTGTTACAAAATATCAAGGGAATCAAAAACAGCGTAAGCATTAAAACGTTATAAAATTGTAAAAAGGAGAGCAGGCCAAATGACAATGCAATGGTGTCTTTATGAATGGATTGTTACGTACTTTGTTTGATACCTACTTATAGAATTGTAATGTTTTTCGTTATTATTGCTCTATTTTTTCATTCATTCGTGATTCAAACACACCAAAAAATTATTTACACACGCACATTCTTTCATATGTCGTTTGTAAATAGTAACGCAGATAAGATAATTAAGTTTACTTTCACACTTTAAAATATCAGGGAATCAAAAACAGCGTAAGCATTAAAACGTTATAAAATTGTAAAAAGGAGAGCAGGCCAAATGACAATGCAATGGTGTCTTTATGAATGGATTATTACGTACTTTGTTTGATACCTACTTATAGCATTGTAATGTTTTTCGTTATTATTGCTCCATTTTTTCATTCATTCGTAATTCAAACACACCAAAAAATTATTTACACACGCACATTCTTTCATATGTCGTTTGTAAATAGTAACGCAGATAAGATAATTAAGTTTACTTTCACACTTTGCTGAAAGTAACGCAGTACCGTTGAAGCTTTATTAATATAATATGTAAGGTTAATCAAAATTCTAAAATTTACGTTAGGATAAATAAGGATATTTAGGATAGGGTAGTTTCATAATAAATTTGCAAACAAAATTAGCAAAATGCATAATGGCAGATGGAAAAGAAAGAATTTCTGTATATTATGGAAATATAGATTTAATCTCTGGAATCGTTTTTTTACATTCAAGGTTTCAAAAAGTACATCAACACCAATCCTCCAGGAACCCTATTGCTCCCGACTATCTCATACATGCCAACTGATTCGTGATTATATTATTTTGCCTTGCCACTATGCTTCCGCTTCGTCAATCTTGCAAGTCATGAAATGTTGGCTTGTGTGCAATAAATAAAAATACATGTACATTGCTATACAAAGAAAGGACAAAAAAGTTTAATTTAAAGAAACTTGCGGAGTGTACACACAAAATGTAAATGATTTATAAAAATACTGTTGATCTTATTTTAGGGATAGCTGAATAAAAGAAAGGATGCAATAATAGCTAGTTTGCAAAAAATCTTGCATACCACTTTTTGCGCAAGCAGTATTTTTATATCCGTGTCAGAATTACTTGCTTGTTGATTGTGGTTGCATTGTCACCTTGATAAAGCAAATAAATGCGTATCAAAAACGGTCAATCGTTTTCTGGTGTCTGGTAGAGATATGGTTTGGTGATTAATAAGAATGTGTCACAAACTCCCAGACAATCAATAAGTGCATATTTTTAGTTGGCAAGCTTCTCTGTATTGACCTCTCTTTGTTACAAGCCAAACACATCCTTGCTTAATGCTTCATGACACAAAATATTTTATAAACATTAAATAAAAATACGATTCCGTAGAATTTAGAGAGTTGAATCATTCGTAAAGTAAGTGCTAACAGGATTTTAATTTAATCAGAACGATTATTATGTATCTAAAAAAAATAGCTTGTTGCGTAATCCATAAGCGTCCAAAAAAGAAAAACGATGTTAATTTGAGGACATTTAACTGTAGCAATGTTTGTGCATTAGGAAAACATTTTCTGTAAAAAGAATTTGATTCATACAAAATTTAAACCAGGATACTTTCTGACGTCGAGTGTATCCGCAATAATGGAATGAAATGGAGCCACCCCGTTTTATTGGAGTTCCTTGTTTCATAAGAAGATTTTTATTTGAGTGTGCATAAATCTTCAAAATATACCCAAAAATTTATCCGCAAATAATATTCTGGAGTATGTAAATAAAGCAGAATACTCAATTCAATTGTGATACTAAAGTTTCAATTGATTTTTGTGCGTTTTTAACTTTGTTAAACAAACACTTTTTAAGTTTTTGGAATTACTAGGGTGGAAATAAGAAAATTTCTGCAAACTGTAACAATTCATTAGTATTGTAAGAATTACAATGTAATTTTTAGTCACCAACTAGCTCAGTTTTTCTTCAAAGATCACTTATGCATGAGTTATCTACGGGATACGATCGTACAAATGTACGTGATATGCATTCAGAAATGGAAAGGGACCCCGCCTTTATTTCAAGGAAAACTGGAATATACAGCAAATGAAACGACATCCCCATAATTAACCATATCATATTAATTTTATACTTACAGGCCAAAATAGAGGTAAGGTAGGAAGGCATCACTACAGGACACCAAAAAAGGATTGTATTCTTAGGTTGCGATATTTGGAAAGACCGTATATTGCATAAACTATAGCACACAAGTTTGTCATAATGAACGCAATAATTAATTACTGTAAATCAGAACTGCAGGAGCAAGATTGACTGATAGGGACAAATATTAAGTACCATGAACCTCTACTTAACCTGAATAGTCTATGAAGAGTCAGCCTAAAAACTAACTTCGATCTTAAGAGTTGTATCACCAAATGCTATAGAATGAAGAAGGCAATGACAAATCATTTCTCATTAACTGTCATACTTGTTTTTACAACTGACATTAGTTTCGTAAGAATCTGTTTAGGTTTTCCTTGGGTTTTGGGCGATGTGTGCAAAACCAATTAAAAAAAAGTACTTAAATTGCAGCGTGGTTGCTAACAAGCACCAAAACTGGCTGTATGTAGGACCTATAATGATTAATATAAATTCTAGCTCAATGGGATTTTAAAGTTATTGAGACATTGGTAGTCGTATAAACAAATTTGACTATCTAAAATTTATACAACCCTGGATTTTGCGTATATATTTGTAAATTCAGAATTTTGATGAGTTTGGCACGCTGCTATCATATGAATTATTTTATAACAGATGGAATAGATATCACTTCCTGGTAAAAAGAATCATTTTAAGAGTGCAACCAGTTAATCAGTAATACTGATTCCTGCGTCTTCTTTAATAATCCAATTGCATACAATAGCACGCTCCGCTTTATTCTTTTTAGATAAACTGTATAAACTAGCCATGCAATTATATGAACTTGTCAAATAGAAGGATATCTGCTTCAATTTATCCACACAAATTAAATAATGCAGCATAACATAGTGTTATTGTCATGATTTTAGGAATAATATTAATAATGCATGCGTCCACATGTGGTGTACACATGGATAACCACGTAAATAATATTTAATTGCAATGATGGACGCCACTTAACATTGAATTAAATGAGCCCTATCTCTACCTGTGCTGAATTTACTTTCGTTACCTTTGCACTGACATTTAACTTATTTCAATCCATATATTTTACGCATTATGCACACCCAAATCCATAAGTTAACTTAAAGTAAAAATCTCATCAAATCACCTTCCCTCCAAACAAGCATATTGTGGCATGTGGTGTTTAATACATACCTAATATAAAGTTTGATCTTGAAATAAGTGTATTGAATTGCTCAAGGCATCATTTCTCCTTTTAATGATAGCTTCTAGGGCTCATCGTTGGCAAAGTGCCCTTCAAGTTCAACAAAATCCCAAATTCTGCTGCGGTGTTGTGGAATAACAACAATGACATTTATGACTGTGAACGAATGAAGATGTCCCTACATTATTGTTTGCACACTACTACAAAATAGTAAACAACAAAATTTCTTCTATTTTTGGTTTGCAACAAAACAATACATGCATGAACTTATTTGAAAACATTAATTTATTAGATTAAAGTACAAACTGTATGCCCGAGAACCACAAAATCATGATTTCTTCCTTAAAATTGCTTCGTTTGAATAATTATTAAATTGAACTTTTCAAAACTGCATCCGTATTTGCATAAAGAATTTATTAGGAATTTATTAAAACATGGATACTTTGTTTCACCAAACTCTTTAAAATACTTAATGAAATGTTGTGATCATAAACAAATGTGTTCAGTTCAACAGATCACAGCTTGCATGTAGTGAAACAGAGTGTAAACGATTCATTCACAACCTCAGAAAATCGTTATGAATTTCTTGACCCGAAATTGGGTTAAGGCCATTTTACACTTGAGGTTTCATAATAATCATAAACATGCAATAACTTTGATTGTTATGAGTAAACAATTAAGAGGGAAATGCTGATAAAACACTAAATTTGCGAATATACAACAATTAAAGTTCTTAGGATCTTTAAAAATCTATATTGCTTCTCTAAATATTTACCATCTTCCTTGTTGCCTACTTCTTGAATAATAAAAGTTACTTATGTTAAAGATATTGCATAATGCACTCATGTATTTCAATAATCTAACAATGATATATGTCGGTCATCTCAAGTTTTAAAAATAGTAGAAGTTTAAATTTAAGTTTTAACTTTATGTAGATTTCAAATTATTTATCCTGAGGGAGCTGATCAACGAGCAAATTGAAACTGTGCGTGTAGACAATACAGAGCATCTACTGTATAGTTTATAGTATAGAATAGACAAGTTGTACGTATGTTTCGACTAAAATATATATGATTATTGGGAATTATGATAAAATGTGTGAGAAAACCTGTGTGACAAATTATAATTATCGATAATGCTTTAAAGTAATTTTACCAATTTAGTCAGAAAACCTTATACGCATTATAAAATAATTTGCTCCACCTGCATACAAGGCAAGCACAAGGGATGCAGAATATGTATTGTTATGTTATAATCAAAAACTGCTTGCTATATAAGCAATCTTCGAATGCTAGGCTTATTTTCCCAAAGCTATTAATTGAAGGTTAAAGAGGACAACGACATGACACTGCAAATCTCTAATTGATTATAACAAACTTATAATTCATGTGTTAACGATGATAGTATGTTCGGATTCCTGTGAATTCTAATATTCATACTTTTTTTTACTTGTTTTTTTGTTTGCTAAAGTTCTTAATTTTGCAAGTTGTAATTGAAAAACAATGGGCCTGCTCACGATGTCATGGTTATTCGGTTATACTCGGTTATAGGTTAAAATTTTAACCCGTTAACCGGCTGGTTAATCTCCTCAGGTTAAGTAGAATAACGCTCAATGTTTTTGGAAGAAAAACAATGTAATGTATCAAAGGTAACCCAATACCTTATCATAAAAAATAGATCATATAGGCAAAATATCAGCATCAATTCAATATTAAGCAATCTAGTACCCTTTCTTTGGATTCACTCTATCTGTACTTTATGCTGAAAACTGGAAATGCGCTGACTTGTAAAATCAAAATAAACACAAAAATACGTTGATTTTGAAAATTGAAAATGGACGGACACCTTTTAGCTTTAAACTAAAATTTTCAGCACGAAATGGACGCAGTAAAAAGTGTATTTTACTTTATCTTACACTGTAAAATTTTATAATTTACTTATGGACGGTTGGTTAACAAGTGTCAAGTCATCATTTCGTGATTTTATCAATTCTGAAAAAATTAGGAAGCCCTACTTGAAGGCCAAATTAGTATTTTGCGGATTGGTTCATAGCTAATAGCCTCACGCAATAGTTCCAAAAGAGCACATTCGTAGCTGAAATCGTGTAGCACTTATTTTGACTTTGCCATTACGTAGTAATATTCATAATATCAACTTTAGAGTTTAATGAATTGGATGTATACAAAAGCTCAAGGTTTCCCTAATTAATTTCTCCGTGAGATAGACTTATAAAAATCATTGTTTCATCTAGTTAAATTTATATTAACATTTTCAAACCACATGGAAAGAATAATATTAACAAATTCTAATCAAAAGTTGGACAAAGAATGGCTGCGGTGTTGCAATTTTCAATTTGATTAAAATTGTTGAAATTTGTTAACCGCTTGGGAGTGTTAGCTTGGACAAAACGTAAATTCATGGAAGTCTTACAGACAGATATCCCACTTCTCTCCTTTTTAAAGTTTTAAAAAATGGCACAACATAACCCATATCGTGTTTCGCAAGTTTTGACCGCAACTTATAGCGTTCTTTTATAAATACTTTATGAGATCAATAATATTTATTTAATAAGAAAATAACATCTTGTGATTGATTGATTGATTGCAAAAGTCGCTTCACTTAATTAAAATACATACCTAATTCAATTTACCTAGTTTGTTAATGAAAGCCAAACCATGACTAGCTCAGAATTGTCAAGTTACTTTACTACGTGAGCAGAACTTACATACAAGCTGTTGTACTTATTATTACTGTGGCATATATTTTACCTATAAGTTTGTAAAATATAGTACCGTGCCACGATATTATTTGTGGGAATTATTTAAAATGAAAAAGGTGATATGTAATTAAAATGCCGTCAGAATCATTGTCGTCTCCCACGACATCCCTTTACATCCACAGCAAACCAGATTTTTAGAACTTCCACAAGTAAATAACACATACAAGCAATTATTTATTGTTCGAATTATATCGTTTAAGTAGAATATTATGTACTATATATGTCATTAAAGTACACAAGGAATGAAGATGGGTGGACTACCTTGTAGATTTCTGTCCTAGTTTTGTGTTTTACTTGTATTGCTCCGAACAAAGAAATGCTATGCAAGCCATTATTACGATGGCCATAACATGTCACGCTCTTAATGCAATGTGTATATAAACAACTCATATTTGTTCAAAATTTACTAAAACTAAAGTATTAAAAGCAGTTAAAGACTATAACTTGTCCGACTGGCAAATATACAAAATTTTGATTTTAAAAAGTTGTAAATCTGTCGCACACTATATGTTATCCATTTGGTATTCCCGTAAATATTTGATAAATCAACTTTTTAAAAAATATTCTGGAGGTGGAACCAAACGCAATGAATTTGAATGCTTTATGATCTCCACAAAAAATCGAAAAGAGACTTGTTTTATAGCTTACGCGTTTGTTACTTGTCCCTACTCTTCGATTATGTCACAGCAGGTTTCATGTCATCGTGAATCAGCCCTTAATATTTTACAGCCAGTAATAACGGTACGAGTTATTATTACTCGACTTTTGCTATTAATCATGTAGATAATTTTTTTAAAAATAAAATTAAGTGACCATGCACGCACTAGACGTACTTGAGTGCTTTGGTGTCATTTTCATAGTTTTGAAAACTCATTAAAACATGAGCACTAACGACTATCAAAAGGACTCTGTAAGTTTGGACACCTTGGAATTTGAATGATTTGCTCAATATTTGCATGATGTAAGAGAAAGATTGACCATGCATTTTTACCTTATCTTGAGGCTTCATCAACATAACCATAAAGGTAAGTATGGTCATTTTTTAGAATTAAAAAGCAGTAATCCTTTTTCTTGAACAGCTCAATAACTTGCAATTTTTTGGCAACTGTCTTCAAGGTTGACTTTCAAAGTGCAATTTTTGCAAAGGGTAAAGATGTATGTGCCTATTCAATTTCACACGGTTAGTGAATGTACCCTAAACCAGATAATTAATAACCAAATAATTATTCTTCAAGTTTTTGAAGGCGTACTAAAGCAAAAAAATGAATGTAGTTTCTCTCTTGCGTTTTCAAGTTTGTTAAATAATGATTAAGATTAATAAATAAGTATATTTGAATATCATGTTTTATAATTAGCAAGTTTTTGTATGAGCAAAAATCTCTAATTTTTGTTTTTGTCAAAGTCGTCCAGATTACTTTCTTGCAGAACTAAACGTGAAATGAATATGAAATATAACATTGCAAGAAAAGAAATACATCAATTACTCAAAATCTCACTAATTTAGATAGTTTTGGAATTTCTATATCACTCTTGGTTATGCTTAGAGTCTATAATCATTGTTACTATTTAAATTGTATTCAGTTTGAATGCTTTGCTAATAAATAAATATCTCTAATTACTATAATTATTCCCGTTAGAAATACAAATCAGTGCACCACAACTGCACCTACATCATTATTGCCTATTTCAACAAAACTGGTCTGACTGACACAATGTCACTCCGAGGAAAATGACTGCAAAAGACAAGAGGCTACTCGATTTCTAAAAACAAGATTTGCATTATTATAAATTCAGCAATTTTATGTAACTAGAGAGCTAATTCCATTTCATAATATTATGTACAAAGCAAGTTTGCTTTGCATTGATTGTGAATTGAGATTATAAGATGACATTTTGTTGGATTACTTTCTTACCGCTGCACTCTCCTACTCACAACCACATAATGAGACCATTGTTTGACTGTGGGAGTCATGGGGTGGGGGAGGCAATGTGCTACTGTGGCTATGCAATAATATTAGTTTTGGTTGATGAGAACTGCGGTGATCTTCTCTTGTTAACAATGCACAATTTTTAAAGAATAAACAAAGGGGAAATTTTTTAAATGTTGATTTGTTGAACAACGCATGTGCTTTTTTATTTATCACTCGTCCTCCGCATTTGAATGCATAAGCGCATTTTAGACCAAAACTTTTGTTTTATCATTTTATAATTATTTTTATCTCTTGATGAAGAAGTATATTATAGAAACGAAACCAACATGACATATGATCATCTTGACATAAAATAATTTACAATTTCGGTACCGTGTGGATTCGATTGCCAATATTGCCGTCATCGTTTCATGTTAAAAAGTATTTCTTATGAAGATAAAATTTGTATTTGAGTGACGCAACTTGAGCTTGCAGTGCAATATATCATTACAGATTTTATTACCAACACCTCCAAAAGTTTGTAATGTATCATATAGAGTTAATGTGGATTTTTTAAAATCTTCAAATAACATGTAATCATAATGCAATATTTATCTTTTGATTATATTGATATTATGCCATTTGCATTTTGTAGGAACGATAATGAATTACATAAGTAATCAATTCATTTTGTATAATGTTGCACATGAAAGAGTAGTCCTGTATAAAAATAAAATTATTCTGCATTTCTACCTGCCTGTGATTTGTTATATGGAAAGAACTTGCAAACGAGTTTCTTTTCCTTTACTCTTTCGTAATTATGCACCTGGAATGTACAAAAATTAAGCACATAGAACTGGAATTCATATAAAAGAAAGAGCAAACAATGGCATGACAGTTGCGTGATCGGTAAAATCTAAAAATAAAAAGGGCTCATTGAAAGGACGACTGCCCTTCCTCACACACTCACCTCAATATCCTGTAGCCATAAATAGATACTCCGTT
>JAANSO010002379.1:0-13651 GCA_036507315.1 Lepidocyrtus fimetarius
GATGGAATATAATAAAAGCTCTGATGAAGGAATAAAAAGAACCTAAAATATTAAAGGAGACTCTGATGAAATTGCAAAAAAGATGAGCATCATAACAGCATTTCGATTAACTAAGTAAGAAGAACTGCACAAATTAACTATTGTTCCTTTGCTTCCAACCACAAAATTCTCAGAAGGAACGGTCAAAGTTGCTTCTTCAATCATTGGATTATTTTAACCGTGACAAATGTTTTATATATTACAATTTGCAACAAGTAAATACAACTACTATCATATAATTCATGCAGATTGATGATTATATTAACAACCATACGAAAATTAAAGTAATTTTCCTTGATTATGACTAGGTTGAATTCTTGGAATTATTTAGAAAATAATTCTGTAATCCTTGACATTCCACAACAAGTTTATGAAGCCTTAGCCTTTACAATATTCTTTGATCAATATATCGTCAATTTTATTTTTTGCGAAGCATCAAAACTATATTGGATATACGAATATAGTTTAACACACTAAAATTAACAGAAATTAATTAGTTTTGATAACAGCGACTTTCTCTTCATTCCTTCAAGTCTTTTATAATTTTAGGCAAATTAGAAAAAAGCAAACTATATTATGTTCCAAACTAATTATATTGACTAATTCATTAATTTTAAATTCTGAATAGCTTTCTCCAAAAATTTTTACTAATGAACACACCTGTGATCAAATAAATTACCAATATGTTCTTTAATTTTCTAGAGGTAAGTAACCCTATTGTTTGTTTCATTGTGAAAGTATACAAGAATCATAATCCAGCAACAAAGCGACGTTTTGCAGTTCGACAATATTAGGATAGTATAACATGTGCTTAATGTTTTATTAGCAGAATCCATTAAGCAATAAAAACTACGAGTTCGTTATCAGGCACGAGTCGAGTTCAACCTGGTGTCAACTTGTTCTTAAGAAGGATGATTCATGTTTAATTTTGATGTGACTTTTGCAATGAATTGTGCAAGTTTTGATACACATATGATGCATGTAAAGAACAAAAGATTTCAGCCAACTGTTTGCAACAATTTGCTGTAAAACCGGAGAATAGTATGCATCATACAAAGAAAACAGGGAATCATTCAAGATTAGCCGAAAGGAAAGTTGCAAACAAGTTACACATAGCCGTTATGCAGACGGTGAGTCTTAATGCATACTTTCATTTCGTATTGTCATGTCAGTAGCCTTCTTGGAATTTTCTTTGTTTTGTGGCTCGTTGCATTACAACATCAACCAATCCGCCTGAATGAAAGGAAAACATTCCGGATGCACAAAGTGAAATTGTTTATTATTATACCCGCTATAATGCAAAACTATACTGGACGTTGATATGCACTTGCTTTTAATATTTTTCAAACTTGGAGATGAGGTTACTTGTATATATCAAAGAAATTTGAACGATGACAAGCAAGAAATCAGCAACTGCAAATATTCCTTCTAAAATAACATGGCATTCCTATTCCCATTATACTACTAATCTGAGAAGTAGTCATACATCAAAGTAGAAAACTAGCAAGGGGCACTACATAATTTCTTCTTTTTTCTGAGAAAAGCTTTACCACCAACCTACAATTTTCTTGAATAGCCAAGGTCTTGTCCTTTTTATTCTCTCGTTGATGGAGAATGGAACAAGCAACTAGCAACACCTTTTCAAAAAATTACGCAATTCTAAGGAATCCAGGTCTGAGATGCATCTGGAACAATACCAGAAAAAAGCTTTGCTTACTATATTTTGCCCGCTCTTTGTGCAAAGTACAAGTACAACAAAGTACCTCCTTTGGTAGTTGTACCAAATCTACCTTTGTTTTCTTCAAAGTTTTCAATTCCTTTCATCTTTCAGCAACCCTGAAAACTCTCTTCGTCAATTTTTGTCCTTGAATTTATATATTTTTAAAGTCGCAACAATATTCAATGATTTTACAGAATAAAGTTCATTGTTCAACTTCACCTTGAACCTTGTTTTTGATTTCGATGCATGACAAAGAAAGATTTGTACTCTCCAAGAAAAACTCAAATTACGGCAGGTGATAAAAATGGGTCTGTTTGCACAGATTTTGCATAAACATACTTAAAATTTTTTGGTACTACAATTTTTTTAAATTTAATATTTCCACGTTGTTTGATTATCTTTGCATACTGAATTTTTTTTCGATAAGTTTATCTTATCACTATTGTATAATCAACCAAAGGGATGACATGACATATGCGTTTCCTATGCGCTCCCCTACCATGAAAAATTGCATTTGAACAGAGTTTTAATCAGTTATGCAAGTTTTAAACTGACCCCTTTCTCCATGCAATATAAAAAAGGAAATTTCTAAATCAATTTGATCCGTCTGAATTGTACATTTTATACATCCTATCCACAACAGGACTCACATTTGACGCATATCCAATTAGATTCCCTCTGTTGTAACGTATAAATTATACCCTAATTTACATGATTGCGTAAAATTGTGTGCTTTTTAATTAACATTTATCAAAAATCAGCCTCAAGGTTAACTTTTATTACGAGGGAATAATGTTATATAAGTATAAAAATTAATTCATCATTTAATTGGCAATTAACCTTACTGCTTTATATTACTCTGTACATTTAAATTAATTACATAAAATAAATTGTATATTGTGAAGCAAAAATTAGTAATTTTCCTACCCGTATATTTTTCAATCTCATTTAAAGTTTTAAAAGTCTTCCTTTCAACTTTAAGTTCGTCCTAACACATATTATCCTATCATTTCATCCGAGGATGGGTTACTTAAAATCACTTACAGTACAATTTGGAATTTTTATATTGGCAGGAATCATTTATGATTCCGAACAATGTAAGTCTTTTGAAAGCATATCTAAGGTACATGCATTAAATTTAAAACCTAATGAGTTTCGGTTTTTGGGCTGTCTTTTCGTTTTAGATAATATGTCAAATGTAGTGCGTTCACCAAATGCAACTACTACTCCATCTCCTCAGAAAGTTCGAGAAGAAGTTTTGGAATTTGAGTCGCGAAGAAGTGCGACATTTTCTACTGTTACAGCTAAAATGAGTTTAGTCGACGCTGCACAACTGTGTGAGATTGTGGCAGGAGATATTGATATGCTTAAAGGTTTGCAAGGTAAGAGAATGTTCCATTTCGTTCCTGTATACCCTGCTAATGGTTACAATTTGCCAACGTTTACGGAACCTTGTTTTGGCTGGACCCGGAAACGATGCGGTTCGTACTCAAATACAGATTTATAAACAAGCATTCAAGCAGATTTTGAGGAGATTGAAAAGAGTATATATTTGTGAATATAGCGGGGACACCAAAGCCACCTTTTGATTACAGATGCCACTTCTGGCTACCCCATTACTACTTTGCTGGAGATGGCTTGTGTGTCGGCGATGAAATGAACGGAGGTAAAATTCATTGTTGTAGTATGAATGAATGCCTAGTTAAGATTTATCATATCATATTATATTCATTTAAATTAAAGGTCGTAGGAAGAAAAGGATGACAGAAGATCTAGACCCAATTGTTCTTAACGGATTGGAAGCTACCACTTTATGTGCTACCAGTGGTCAAACCGCGAGCACCAGGACCTTCTCCATGGACGCAATTGCATTGCCAACAAACGAAGGCTCAAGGATTCGATGTATTAACTGGAGCTTGTGTCAGTTATTTAATTTAGTTAATCCCCACAAAATTTATTTTATGAAAATGTAAATATTTAAACCTTTTTGGCTCTTGTAATTAGCATTTGAAGGTGGTTGGAAAAAGGACAAACTGTCCGCAGAAGCTTGCAGGATGCTTAACCATGGTCGACCAAGTGGTTACATATTAAGTGAAGTAAATGATGGGGTCATTGACGATTTATTCCCGGATTTAGTTCGATGCGAATCTCGAGACAAAGTTGTTGAGTGTACGTTTCCCAGGAATAACATGAGAGAAGGGGATTAAAACATCAGAGAAAATAAAATAAAGCCTTACGCCAAAAATTCAACAATAAAAGAAGTAGCTAAATGGAAAATAAATAATAAATAATACCAAATCATTGATTGCAAATGGATGCATAAAATAAACTGAAATAGTCAAAATGATTTATTATCATAAATGATTTTGGCTGCATAAAGTATGATTATTTGCATATTAGAAAGTGAAAACCATAGGTGTTTATAAACTCTTCAATAGTTAATCCTTTCACAATATTTTTATAGTATAGTAAATTATGAAGTATCCAAATCAAATTAATCTTGTAAAAATTTGGATTAAATTTTATTCCTTTTTCCCATCTTTTCCCTTCGGCGGCATACAAACCTAAAGTCGTATTAAAAGAAATGGGTTGCCAGATTATTTATATTTAAGTAGTGTTTTTCATCCTCTCTATACACTATAGGGGGATTGACGTCATTGATTTATAAAGGGTGTAAAATTGTTAATTTATAGTTACCTCCATTAAAGCTTTACACACACATTCAACAAAAGGCCAATATGTTTGACAATTTTTTTCATTCGGGTCTATTCCTTTAGCTGGAAAAAAGAATTAAATATTTTAGAAAAGGGAAATTTTTAAATCCAAATCTTTTGTTTTAGTTACATTTTTCATCAATGCATTTGCCAATTAGTGCATCAGCTTCTTTCGCGACTTCGTCATCCAGGGTGCCGTTCAACATTTTAAGGACATTGTCTTTGGAGGGCATGCCTTTGTCATCAATTAATCCCTCCTTTGATAAGATGCACTTGCCTACGCACTACAAAATACTCATCATCAGTTATCAAAAATTACGTTAAATCTTTGGTTAAAGCCTCAATGTCTCATTACCCCCATATTCTCCTTAGGAATTTCTGCCAATGTTTTGCTTGTAGGACTAAAATCCTTTAAACAATCGCCCATAACTTTCATGTCATTTGCTGTGAGTTTTGTCTCTTTTCCCCTACATTGTGGCTGCTTAAAGGCTTGCGTCTGAAGTATTAAAACATATATTCACAAAAAATAAAAATGATTTTATTAATGAGTCCCACAATTAAGGTAGCAAATACTGTATGTATGATTTTCTTCAAAATTAAAACTTATTGTTCTGCTATTACCTGCGCCAAGAAGTAAGCACCAAGAACAAGGGAGATTACTAGAAATAATTTAGCCAGCATGACTGCTCCGGTAAGTCAAGTTATCGGTTAATCCTTTAAAGTTCAGCTTTCATTAATTTCACAAACCTCAACTTTCTAGCTGTATGTGTTTCTTTTATGTCGCGCTGATCGACAATTAAATTTAATTCCAGTTCATGTAATCCTTTTTATAATCTCAGGTCAGGCTGACGTTAAGTAAAGCCATCGTAAAGTGCATATAAACGTTCAAGAATCTCAGAGGCAGGGAAAACAAAAGTGTCAGTGAAACAATTAAATTCTCCAGCAATAGAGGATTTCCCTTATTATGCTGAAACAATTACATACATAGGCATTATAAAATGCTAAAACATCCGAAAATCCCCAATAAGTATTAATGCTTTTGATATTAACTTTGAATATTAAAAGTTCGTTTTTATATTTAGCCCAATGCTATGACATATATTATCGGGGTATGAGTTTAATTAATAATCATAGTACACGAAAAGAGCTTTTAATTAACTCAATTAAATCAAAAGATTGATCAAAAAATTCTGGCATACTTGTAGTTTTGTCTATGCAAAATTTTATGTTGTCGTAGGTTGCATCTGTAATTATGTGGTTGCTTCCGGTCCTGTCAGAGAGACGCTTAATTCTTTTGTAGCAAAATTTGAACAATCAAGGTTTCACTATGATACTCTTTTTGTAAGGTCAAATCATACCAAAAATATATTTTTAGCTTGTACACTAAAATAAAAAATCTGCGTCCAGAGAACCAATTACCGTCATTGCATGCAATCAGACACTAAACATTCTCTGGAGGAGATCGTTAATAGTGGCGTATTATTTTCGAGACACACTTTTGTGGGAATCAACTAACAGGAAAATTGCGAACTATATTGCAAATTGATGAACGGTTTGCTCTTTATAATATTTGGTTAGGTTAACGAATGTAATATCTTATGTTGTACCAACACCAAACCAACCCAATTGTGATAGAAAAATTGCTTCATGGGGCAAAATGAATACTGAAAGTGGAAACTGAATATTTCTTTTATATTATCACGGATGCTTTATTGTATCTAAATAATGCTTTTTACGGGAAAATAAGATTACATTTAAAATTATTACGATTTCTTTCAGTTTTGCTTAACCCTTGCAGATCTGTAAAAAACCATATGAAATATCATAAGCATTTAAAATTGTAACATTAAATCATTACTAAATTTAAATAAATCTATCTGCTAACCTTTTCGAAAGCCTTTCTGATACACATCGCAAGAGGAGCATAAGTTAAACATGAAGGATCGTCAGGTTTCAAATTTCCTCCTACAGAATTGAAGTGAAAGTTTATTGAATGTTTTAACACTCAAAGTAAAAGTTTATTTTGATTATTCATGAATAAAAACCAGGAAGCATACCATGAGCATCCAAACATTTTTCAGTTTCTTGTTTGTAAATTTCTTTCTTTTCTCCCGGTACAGCGGAATCAATTGAGCCCATAATATTTTCTTTGTGAGGTTTTCCCTCAGCATCGATCTACGATTGGAATAATTAAATTAAAATGACATGATTCATATAGTGCGACATAATTTTTCAAAGTTTAAAATCCGTTCAAGTCCATACCAATGCTCCTTTCACCATAAAACATTTTGCCAAACAAGGAATTTTATCTGGTGTAATTTCTTCCATTGAATTAATTCCAGCAGAGGAAGCACAGGCCTTTATGCCAGCAACTTTAGTATCGCTTAGTTTGATATCATGATCGTTACATTGAAATGTTACTTCTGATTTTACCTATTTTAAAGATATTTTATAGTTATTGATCCCTTCGGGTCAGATTATGAACCTTTAGTTTTAATAAGAATTCACGTACCAGAGCCGCTTGCACTATTAAAAGTAAAACTGTAAAAAGTTTAACTAAGGAAGCCATATTGAATTTTCTAATTTGAGTAGCACCACGAAATCCAAGTTCTAAGTCTTCAGTCTTCTAATCTAAACCAGCTTAAAACTACTGACTGATTGGAATCACGCAAGAAAGTTACAAGTTTTATACCTGTCGGAAAATTGAAAATTTTCGGTGCGTTTCGTGAAGAAAATTGTACCGCATTTATTTTTAGACTTTATAATTTCCATTAGCAAATATTTTCCGCTCTAGGTTAGTAATGATAGGTAAAGAGGTATCATTTTCAGCCTCTGGATTCACCAGATATAATAATATGTACTTATTACGAAAATTAAGGGAATTACTTTAAACTTCAAATCGTTTGACCTTCGAATTCGTATTCGGCACAAAAGTGAAAATTAGATTATCATAAACGAGTTCACATTTCGTTTTGATAAAATTACACCTTAATGGTTTTCAAAGTCACAAATTATACGTATGTTCACTTGTAATTTTTGAATGCAGCAATGTTATAGTGTCAGTAAGTAAATAGAGACAGTTGCAGTCTCTAATGATATATATTATCATTATCCGTCAAAAGGAATATTCTTCAATATGCAATAGGCTTTAAATGAAACATGATTTAAGTAAAAAAGATCAGTAAGTGGATCTGAGAATACAAACTGATAATAATGGAAACTTGGAGTCACACGATGCACCTACGCCAAATCGTTATGACTCAACTCTTCTGGTACTTGGTGCTGGACTTGACTGCAATTGTTGGACACGATGGTCTCCTTGTGTGGTATTTTCAATTTTTATAAAAATAGTATACATATGCATGAACATATAATTTATTTCTTTTGATTTACAATTCCGGTATTTTGAATATTTCTGTTAATCAGTCATATAATTCTGTAACTATGAATGTATGCTGGGTGGAGTGACAAAGCTGTGATTTAACTCTAGCTTTCAGTCCTAAATTATTAAAGAAATATTTCAAGCGTTATGTCCTAGGCTGCGCATGCATGGTCTGCCAGTTAGCTGGGTAGGGTCACAATGAAAATAAAAATAAAAGTTTAAAAATAATTCTTTTTGTGAACCATTTTTTTATTAGCGATGTACATATTAACGCATTTTCGAAAGGAAATATTAATTACAGTTATTGATATTTTATTCCCTAAAAAGAATATATACAATTCAATAAAATTATGGTACACTATGATTCCATTAAAATTATGCACAAACCACAAAAAATGCATATTCCCAAAACTACAAACAGCGACTTTTGTTTATTAAAAAGAAACATTCCTCCCATTTGCACACCTAAAAATTATTCTTACGGCTAATGCCTATTCAAGTTAGGCAAAATTATTTATTACCGACATGCGCGGCGGAAACGGATTCGAAAAAAATTACATTGATAATTTCTACTCCAATGTCAATTAAGCGTTCCGTTTGTGGAAGTGTGTTGGTGATGGGAGATTGGCGAAGGAGGTATGGCGGGACCCCTGAAAAAGTCAACAAAATTTGATTAATTTAAATTGTTTAATTTTGATTAAATAATGCGACAAAGCCAAAAGAAATAAGTATTTTTTAAAATTTCCTACCAGAGTCGAATTGTACCATCATCGGATACGGACACCAACATTTCCGGTCTTGTTGGATTCCACGATACACAATTAACTGTTCGGGAATGGCCACTTAAAACTGCGATAGGCCTCTCCTTCTTTATATGCCATATGTACACCTTATTATCTGAAGTAATCGAAAAATCCTTATTATTGAAAGAACGATTCTTCAAAAATCGAAAGAATAAGGTTTTACGTTTTTGTGTATAGATAGGATACCTTCTGAGCCTGAGGCAATAAAATTTTGATTGAGACCACCGAAACATGAATGAATAGTATAAAATCCTTGAGTAACTCCTTGAAATTTTCGAACAAGGCAACGATCTTCCAGATCCCATAAATGGACTCCTTGAGTTGCAACATTTAAAAGAGCCTGTCGATCTGTTGCATCCACCGTGAAACTCATAATTGCATACTCTTCTTTCAATCTGCAAATGAAAGTTCAGTCAGTAAGTCAACATTTTCGTTTGATTTAGATTTTACTGCTTTCTTTTCCGAATTTTATTATAAGCAGCTTACATATTATGATCAGAGTTTTGTGTACTAAATACATAACCCCTGATTCGATTATGGGTATCAGCAGCAAGGACCGTTTTTCCATCTTGACGATAGCCTAAACTTTGGACTCTAACACCTTCCCAGGAATCCAAGACATTTCCATCTAAGTCCTGTAAATGTGTCAAATAGAAATGTTTGTGAGTGGTATATTCAAATTGGTAAATTATTTAATTACGCACATACGACTTTATGTATGTATATTCTAAATCAACTTACACAAAGATAAAATTGCCCTCTTGTACCTCCTGCAACAAACCGGCGCGAATCTGGATGCCAAGCAGCCGAGGTGAGGGAGTCCTCAGGACTAGGAGAAACCTTATTTTGAAGGTCTCCTGTCGTCGAATTGTAAACCCAAAGTTCTAAAATTAAAAATAACATTAAACACACGTTTTCCAAATTATTTGAACAACTAGAAACTTTTTATGTGTCATTGTTCCGTCATATCATACCTGGTGTATCTTCGGGTCCACATACTAATAAATAGTTGGAATCTGGACTCCATGTAAGGTAAGAGGCTCCATATTGATGGCCATCTATTGTCTTTCTATGCGTTAGTTTTAACTCCGTCTAAAAATTTTAAATTGGAATTAAAATTCTTTAAATATTGAATACCTATTATAAAAAAATAAAACGGAATAATATTATGAATATCAAATCAACACTTACGGGATGAACATCCCAGATTATCACTGTTTGGTCTTTTGAACCGGTAGCAAGTTTAGTTCCGTCTGTAAAAGAAATATATTTATTAAACCTCAAACTCCAATACACATTTAAAAAGTTTTTATATCTAATGAAGAGCCTTAATGGCTGAATATTTAATCAATGGTTAAGATTAAGTATTACCTGGAGAGAAACGACAAAACCAAACTTCGTCTGAATGGTCATTCAGCACCTGCAATGTCGTTGACGGGAACGACTCTTTTAAGCAAACATGGTCAACAACCAACGACATTTCACTTTCAACTTTTGAGTTGTGGTATGGACATCTATCTGTTTGCCAGTCGATAGCTTGCTTCAATAGAGCATCTCTGTAATATCCAATAAAAAGTAATTATTAAATGTTAACCCTTATTATAAAGAACATGATGAGCTATGTTTTTTAATTGCTCACAGCCGTCTAGGAGGTAGCATTACTGATGGAGGTAGAAACTGCTGCAATTGTTCCATTAACTGAACACGTGAGTCTTTACCATTCCAATTGGCCTGGTCACGTACTTCTTCCGGTGTAGAGCACATAATGAAAGCAGACAATTGGTGGACACGGCTTGTCTTATGGTTTAAAGGGGTCAATTCATATCGAAGTGTGGACAAGGCGTCGATGACTTTTCCATCTTCTAAAAGCTCTAAATATTTTTGTTCAAGTAACAAAAATTGCATTTCCTAAAAATTTAGATAAGAGAATTTGAAGTTTATTATTATTGGATTGTTCAACACTGTACTGCGTACCAAGTATTTGATAAATACAATTGAGCTTATAAATTCTTACGATAAGGGAATCAGGATTCTCTAACAGATTCTTGAGCTCTTGTAGGTCAGCATGGGCTTTACCCCAATCACCATTCATCACGTGACTTCTAAATTTTGCTGCCACTGGATGATCCATTCGGCAACCTGATTCGTGCATAAGGGTTTCTGCACTTTTCCTGTAGAATTAATAAATTTCAGATTTAATTCTTCATACATTTCACTGCTTTTTTGTTAATCGAAAAACTGCATTTTCAAAATCTTACGTGAGTCCCATTGTGAGCAAGTGTTGCCCAATGATCCTAACAATGTCTTCATTCGTTTTAGTTTCGGCAAAATTGGTAATGGGAGAAATCCTTCTATCTTCATCATCATGAACTCCATTTGTAACTCCATTAGTCTGTACTGGTGAATCACTACCATTTTTAGCCTAAATGAAACCATACAATATTTTAATTTAAAATATAATTAAGACATAGAGCTGATTCATTTAGTATCAAGTTGACTTAAAACTAAAACTGGAAGTACAAAAAATAATAACTTTACTACTACCATGTTCATATTTATGGCTACGTAAGAAGTGAGTGAGCTTCCTCTGTATAAAGTTACCCGCAAAACGGTATGATCCATATTACTGACTACTTCATATTATAACTTTTTTGCAATGAAAAGTCAATATTTTGACTCGTGTCAACACATTAAACTACGGTTTACAATTTAACACACAATTTATTCTACACATATAAGCTTTCATTCTACTCATGGTTAATCTATTCAGCTTTTGAAACAAATTTTTATGCGAAATTTCAACAAATTTTGTCAATATTATAATTAAAACTGACAAATGTGTACGAGGACAATCCTTGGTAGACCTAATTCAAGGAAAAGTACTAATCGACTAATCCTATCCAGCCATTAAATTCTACATAGATCACATCTCGTATTTATTATTATTATTATATTACTAGTTTAGTATACAAATTTACCATATCTGGATGAAACAAAGACTCCACGACCATTTTTTATAGTTTATCTTGTAAGTCCTATTATATTACGCAATTTATTCATGACTATCTATCGAACACATATACATGTACACCATCATCTCATCATGTTACGTGATTCACATAGGAAAGATAATAACAAAGAGCTTTATTATAATTTTTTATTGCTAAAATGATGATGGAGAAGTATTTTTGCGATATGGAATAACAAGCCAGTTAATCCGCAACAATAAGGAAGAAACATGTGTGCTGCGCAGTGAAGCAGTTCATATAGCAAAAACTACTTTTCGCAGTTAACTAAAACCTACAACCACTTTTTGCAAACTTTTTAGTCAACACACATTAAACTATGAACTCAAGTAAACAGATGAGATGAAGGTGAACTACAGCTGTGTGACTGCTGTGCTTAGACTTTTTCACTAAAACTTTAAATCCCAACATGTTCATGTTCCATATTGTGCAATTACGTAATCTACCCTGACCCTACATGTAAACATTTTAAATTACTATTTCAGTCTGAATTAAACAACCCAATTAAGATTTCTATGACCCTGTCGAGATGTTTTGATGGATTCCATATGTTTCAATGTTATGATTAAATTAAAGAATGTTACCTGTTGTGTCTGCATATTTTCGGTGCTGACTCTGGGTTTCTTCTTGGGTGGCGAATTGTCGGGAGGAGGCCTCCCCTCTCCCCTGTTGTAGGAGGCCAGACTGACCTTACCTGTGTGGAACACACACGAACAATTAAAACTTTAAAAACTCCTTGTTCCACGGATCAATGTATCTTTTATACTGATTGGAACAATTTTTTGTGTTTTTCAACTACAACTAGCTATACAAGACTTTAAATATCAGTCTTGAAATTACTGTCCTAATTTGCTAATTTTGTAGTCTTTTTACTCTATCCACAATGAAATGGTGTAGTCTAGTCTTCTTCTATGCCGGAATAGTCTTGTGAAGCTGACTTTAGGAAAGAATTTTCTTCACAAAAACCTCAAACATGTATTGAATGGGTTGGTGAATGGTAAACAATTAAAACTTTAAAAACTCCTTGTTCCACGGATCAATGTATCTTTTATACTGATTGGAACAATTTTTTTGTTTCAACTACAACCAGCTATACAAGACTTTAAATATCAGTCTTGAAATTACTGTCCTAATTTGTAGTTTATGTAGTCTTTTTAGTTTTTACTTTATCCACAATCAAATGGTCTAGTCTAGTCTTTCTCTATAATAATGCCGGAATAGTCTTGTGAAGCTGACTTTAGGAAAGAATTTTCTTCACAAAAACCTCAAACATGTATTGAATGGGTCGGTGAATGGTAAATGTAAATGGTGATGATGTTATGATGTCATTACAAAGTATCGCCTCTCAGCCTTTTGTATTCCACTCTTCTGTTGCATATAAAATGGACGGTATGAGTCCTATGGCATGACTATATACTAGACTAAAGACTCATTCCATTTTAAACATGAAAGCCAAAATTTGATGTTCTTATGTCGTTTTGGGACTTTATTCACGACCATTCCAATATTTGAATGCGGTCTTCCTCTGATAAGTGGAACTAATCGGTGCAGTGAAAAGAAGAAGGGACTTAACATAGAAGCAATTAAAATGGGCTTTTTCAAGAAAATGTAAAATCTGTATATAAAACCTAAAAATCTGCATAATTGTGATTATTGGAGAACAAACAGGGATCTAATATTTCTCTGATAGAGTGGTATAGTGGGTATGTATGTAAGATCTCGGTTTAGGCTTTCATATCTTCATCCAGCCAGTATCGACAATTTTTAGAGCTCATTACTGTTCGTTCTTGTTAGAGAGTTTAACAAATCACTGGAATAATGCTTATTCGATTGATATGATACAAGCTCCAAATTCTCTAGACTTTATATGATTAGAATGAAAAAATTAAATTTTACTCACCTTAACAAAATGGTCGATGGACCTAACAATATCAATCCCGTTTTTGTACAGTCATAAATATTGTTTG
>JAANSO010002380.1:0-13650 GCA_036507315.1 Lepidocyrtus fimetarius
CTCCAAACATTCTACAAAACCAAAATCATTAAACTATTTAGTTAAATATTAAAAATCGATTGGTTATAATTAATTTTCTTTTTTATTTACTTGCAATCCGTAAATGACCGTTCGAGCTCAACACTTCCGTCACTCTTAGCAGGTTTCCGGTTCCACTGTTTTCTTCCAAGTAGGCCTTTACAATCTCCAAAACTCCATCACTAATTTCCGCATAACGGTTTTCGCCAAATTCTTTCTGGAAAGCGTTTTTCAATGCCCGAATTTTCTCAACATTGTCCACCAAGTCGATGACCAACGGGAGAAGAAACGCAATTGCATTTTCCTTTCTGTCTTTTCGAAACCAGTCGTTGGCAATCAACCCGTTACGTTGTACATGTCTGTGTACAATATCTTCTTTTAGTTCTTTGAAGAGTCCCTCCAGATGGACAGAATTCTGAAAGGCTTGCTCCACGGAGTTACTATTCCAATAGTATTCTGAACCTCTAGCGCGTTTCCTCTCAGTTTGTAAAGAACCAGGTGTTCGAGAATTACTGGGGTTCTCACTTCCTTCAGAAACCGGAAGAGAATACTGAAGAAAAAATGTTTCCAAATCATCTACAAACACAAAATAATTAAAAATTACATATATTTAAGTTATAAAATAATAGATAACCTTATTTATTGTTTACTTGCAAATCCCAGATAACCATCTGTCTTCAACACTTCCGTTATTGGTGACAAGTCTCGCATTCCATTGTTTTCTTCCAAGTAGGCCTTTACAAGATTTAAAAATCCATCACTAATTTTTCCATCACTGTTTACATCGTACTCCACGTGGAAAGTATTTTTCAATGCTCGGATTCCCTCAACATTTTCCAACAAGTCGATGGTCAACGGGAGAAGTAATGAAACTGCAGTTTTATTCTCCCACTCCCACCTTTTCTTGGAAATTAGGTTTCTTTGTCCAATGGGAAACAATTTTGGAATATCTAAAACATCAAATTAATCCAAATTAAAAAATAACAAAACTTTAGAAACTTTTTTAATTAAACTTCTATTCTTAGAGTTTGCAATTAAGCCGAAATAATGTTTTTACTTACCTTCACTCGTAAATGGGTAAAATTCTTCCATTTTTGCAATCACTTATGATTTTGGCTGAAGTTCGTGGTCCTATTTAAAATGACTTTTCACTGTTGACAACTTAAAAGTTAAAAAAGGTAATATCAGATGAGTAATTAAAGTTGACGAAACAATTGTTCAGGTTCAATTTAGGTTTAAATTAGTCTCCCACTCGAACTCGACACATCATTCCCATATGACAGCATAAAGCCTAAAACAAGAACGAACAAGTTTTGTGGGCTTGAGTAAGGTCAAGGTTGGACTACAATCTTCTTCAATCCCAAACCTTTATTATGTTATGTCTCTGTCTCAATGTTAAATTTGGTAAGATTACAATTTTCGAAAGTACGGCAAGGTCAAAGCTGGCACCAAAATTATTGTAGCAGGTAAATATAACGTTTTTATTTATCTTCCTCATTGGAATAGTGATACAGTCAAACCTTACTCCGACCCACTGCCTTAAGACATTGGTCAAGTTAAAGTCAGCTGTGTGTGTCTTCTTCTGCCTTTTCGGCTAATTGCCCCCGCAGTTTGAAAATAAACTAAATCAAGTAGTAAAATTAAAAGCTAATTAATATTTTCAAACGTACATAGTACATCCAGTATGCTCATTGAATTAAACAAGTTTATTTAAAACTTTTGACTATTTAAGCTTTGGACAACATTCATCATCATCACAAATCAATATTAAAAATGAGAATGAAAATTATGGATAATCTATATCATTATTTCATTGGTTTTTCGTTCTTCTACTGCTCTGGCACACCGGAACCTGCGAAGCAGCTCGAACTGGTATAACCGATAAGGAGTTAAGGCTGAGAGGAATGCTAGCAAAACAAACTTGAAAAAATGGACGGAGTTCATGTCATAACTGTCTTTGTCGCACGTCCATCCAAACCATAATACTTCAAACAGTTGAGCCACAAAACGGTACCAAACCCATTCACAGAGGGCATGAGCACCGCCCTTGAAGATTAATTTAAGGATTAATCATGAGTTTTAACTTTAATTGCATAAGCATGAATGTAGTTTACCTCTTCAATGGCTTTGCGAAGACAGTTGACAATCCCCAGCTCTACCATCCAAACAAAACTAACAAATCCACCGGAAATGCCTAGGAATTCAGAGTCCACTGAAAATAAAGTCCAATAATAATACATGTTATAACTGAATTGTGATAACTGATTAACTTTTACTTTGGGTTGCTTACCGGGACCAAAATCTTTTGGCAATAAGAACTTCAGAAGGATGAAGAAGAATAAACCGATCATAGGGACATGGACCAAAACCTTGAAGAAAAAGAAGATAACCTCATTTTAATCAAGGAGGATTCTTTCAAGTTTAATTGAAATACAATTATGTTTACCCTTTCAGCGTCATGATGAACTATCAGTTTTTTCTTGAGGGTCAGGGATCCAACCGTTTTGAACAAAGGCATCTTGGAAATACCTCGACAAAATAATTCGGATTGATAATCAAATTAAAGTGAGGTTTCAAACGAATCTAATGAAATGGCCAGTAATAATTCTCTGACGCCACTTAAAAACCGGAAATGAAACTTAAACTAAGGCACTGTTGACCAGCAACTGGAAAGTGAAAGGGATGAAAAATTTATAGAGAGCAGCTGATGTTGCACGTTTGTTGTGTCCTTTCACCATCGAATCGCCTTGTCTTTGCGTCATATTATAAAGGACCATATAATGATGCCAGGCATGACGCATGAACAAGTGACCAAAACATATTAAATTCGCAAGACTCGCCCGTTAAAAAACAAAATTTTAAAAAATCATTATAATTAGTAAAGTTAATGATAATTCAGTATCTAAAACTCTTCTGTTTTCTGCCATAAATCCCCTTAAAATGAACATTTAATTAATTTTACACTTCTTCTAACACACAATCCGGTTTTTTCCCGTCATTCAACGACAACTCATTCGATATGTTTCCTAAAGGTAAATTCCTATTTATTATCAATTAATTTTTTCGTGGTCTATGTTGTTTAAAAACTAGTTCAATATTCCACATTTTTAAATCTTTACAAAAGAGTTCTCCCCCAAAAAGCGAAATGGCAATGACAATTCCACACCCACTAAGAATAAACAACAGGGCGATGTTTCCTTTCATATCTGCGGCTTTTGGAGAATTTTGGTCTTGTGGCGTTTCAACGGAAGTTACGTTTTTCAATACAGGCTGACGCTTATTACTAGCTCGAAGAGCTAGTCATGATATCGATGTGTTAGTCTGTCTGTCTGCTTTTGTATTGTTTGCCTTTGAAGTTGTTAATCGATTCTATAAAGTATTTAAAAAAATTCATTACCTACATAACTTTTAACACACAATCTTGCTTTTTTCACTGTCATTCAAACTTATCGGATATATTTTTAAGGTATATTCCTGCTTCGCTCATTTTAGCATTTTCATTCATTCTATTCCAACGTCCCTACTACTTGTTCTACTTTCACTACAATACAACTTGTGAAATAAAACATGAAAAATAAAAAACTTGGCTTTGTAGTTTCGAATGTCGAAGCAAGCATAAAAACGAAAACATATATTATGGGGGAAATGGGACTATGCAATTTGAGATCGTTTCAGTCAGGGATTTTCAAAATAATTATTTTGCAAGACTTGTAATAATCCAGATACAATTTAACAATAAAAAGCATCGCTTTTCGTTTTATTACAGCAATAGATTATATAATGTATATTCTATTGTTGTAATATAACGAATTGGATAGTAAAAAATCCCTGTGCTTAATCCTGTGTTAATTAAAGCCAAACTCTAATACAAGTACGCGTTTTTGCACAGTTACCTTAACGGCAGGTCAGAGATTCCCCCGTTGGTTAACAAATGGTACTTTCAACGCCGTTGCTAAAGCCGAATAAATACTCTCTCCAAAGCTTTGCATTCCTCACATGCATAATTCAAAAACCATCATCCAAACCCTTCCCAATTTATCCCTTTAAATTAACTGTCCTTATTATGGTTTCTGAATTATGGTTGTCTTTTGTGTCGCTGTTTTATTTTCTTTTACGGTTTTTAATTTCGTTATTCTAAGCATTTCTTCAACTCCAAATGTTAAAACTCTAGGAGTTCATTTGGCTGCGAAAGGGAAACGTAGGGAGGTTGAGAAAAGAGAGGTGAGGGCTATGCCGAATGCCGGTGTTGTATTTAAAGGGGCATTTTATAGGATTAAGAATGCTTCTGGTATGCAAGTTTTAAATATATAATGGACTATGCAAATGCTAACGATTTGGAATAATCGGAAATGAATGCATTTTAAAATAATCTTCTAGAAAATTAAAGCACAATAAAATACGTGTCCAACGTTTTACCCTTTTTCATAAAGCTTTGTGAAATTACTTGAAAACCTTAAAAACTTTCATCAGTATTCACACGGTAATAAAATATGCAGAAATTTAAGCCTCTTAAAAAGGTGCACCTGTGAAAGAACCTTTCCCAGCATTTTGTTCGTTAAGTTTTTTCACCCTTTTCTTTTTCTAAAAATATATTTTTAACAGAGACGAAAGGGTCAGTTCTGTTGTTCACAGCTTCACTTACTTCTTAAAAGCCATTGAAGACAAACATGCAATCATCTTCTTGATGAAAATATTTTTGTCCGTTTACATTTTACTCTTAAAAATTACTTTAAAATGATAATTAAAAAATTGAGCAGTGTTTGGCTCAGTTTATTTCTTTTAATTCTCCCAACTGGCGTCAAATCCACTCAAAATGCTTCAACATTATCCGAAGAAATATACAAAACCACTCCCTTCAATTACGAATCCTACCAGGGCAGCATTCTCTGCACTGCATCTTCCTCAGCAACTGCAAAATCCCTCCAGGATCTCCAAGCCATAGTGAAACACGCAGTGGAAAACAAACTCCGTGTAAAAGCTTTGGGTAGCCGACATTCCATAACGGATATAATTTGCACAGATGGAATTGCCGTTATCATGTCAAAAATCAACCACTTTTCTTACAATCCTTCAACAAAAATTGCCACCGTGGGTGGAGGATCCGAACTCATTGATTTTATGGAACATTTGGATAGCGTGGGAAGGTCGCTGACAAGCATTCCAACCTTTGGGAAGATAACCATCGGTGGCGCCACTGGAACCGGAGCTCATGGCACTATTCTTCGAGAATTTTCTACCTTATCAGATCAAATCCTTTCCGTAACTGTTGTGGACGGGTTGGGTAATGTGAGGAAAGTAAATACAGATGAGGAAGACTTTAAAGCTTTTAAACTTCACCTGGGCTTGCTTGGAATTGTGTACGAAGTGGAGTTTAAAACTGTGCCGCAGTACAAAATCGAAGTGAAGAATGTTCCACTTCCAGATGATATTTTATTCAAAGGGGAGGAGCTAATTCGGGATGCAATGTCCAACGATAAATTCTCATTTTGGTGGTTTCCCCAATCAAAAAAGGTAGTTCTTTCTTTTGGGAACAACCGTTCGATGGAAACCCCAGGAAATTGTGAATCTCATTTGGTTTCCGAAGTGAATGCGAAAACGGCGCAGGGGATCTCCATAGCTTTGGAAATTATGCAAAGTGTGAGGGAAGACGTGAGCTTTTTTCTGGTTGAGAACTACTCCCGCTTGGGGACGTTTGTTGAGGTGCCGGGGAGAACTCCAATTTACACTGAGGAGGACGGACTCACGCCTTGTTTACCTACCGCAGTAGGGAAAAGCCACAAGATGATGACAAGTTTGTGCAAGGAGTGTGGTTGGGACTATGGGAACGCTTCTTTAAGCATTTTCGAGACTTCTATTTCCATCCATTTGAAAGAGTTGCCCGCTGCACTAAGGACAATCCAAAAGATTGTCAATGAAAGCCTTGTGGCGTTTCCAGCTAACGGGATTCTCTTCCGGTTTGTGAAAGGGTCGAGTGCCTACATGTCGGTGAGTAACGGGATGGAAGATGTGGTGGATATTGAATGGAATCCGACGCCGAGATGGGATAAGACAATGCCGATGTTGGGGATTACAGCTTATCAAGCTCTGGCAATGGCTCTGGTAAGTTAAATAGGTTATTTTTTAAAAAATTAAGTTAATTTTGATTAATTTTTAGATTGAAAAACACGACGGGAGACCACACTGGGGCAAAAACGGACTTTACTACAGCAACCCTGCCATAATCAGAAAGGCCTTTCCGGAGTACAAGAAATTTATCGAAGTAATGAAAAAAGTTGATCCTCATGAGGTGTTTATTAATGAAATTGGACAAAGGATTAAATACGGAAAAAACTTGATTAAATTAAGACCGGAAATGGGATTGAGATGTGCGTTGAATGATGCCTGTCGTTGTAAAAGCGAACGAGATTGTGGAAATGGAGGACAGACGGATTACACTTGTGGGAAATTTCAAGGATTTGATGTTTGCAAAAGAAAGGATAATTTTTTAGATGAGGTAAAAGACGCTGCTTCGAGAGCCGCTATTAATTCCATCAGGGAGTTTGGTGATCAAGTTGAGTACGTTTTGGAGAGTTTAAAAGGGTACAAGGTTTATGAGGAGTTACGTGGCAAACAGAAAGAGAGTTGAGTAAAAGAATCGTTTTTCTTTTCAACATTTTAATTTCATAAAATATTATTAAATTTATTAAAAGAAATTAACTTCTAGAGCAAATTTTACTGCTTGCAACTTTGTCATTCCTAAATTGAGTACGGCCTTTCTCCTAAACCAAACGCTTAAAAATTTTAAGCCCAGAGTTTGAATTTTAAGTTAAAATTCAAACTCTGGGTCTGGGTTTAAAATTGTCATATTCCGCCAGGTTTTTATAATTATTTTGCAATTGAAAATGCTGTTCATTGAGGAAGCACTTTCCTTCGCATTCTTCCAGTTTTTAAACAATAAGTAATTAAGACAGAAAGTCCAAATAATGGTAAAAGAATTATCCTGAAATTTAAATAAACCTTTAAAATAAACGTTAAATTTCTTGACCAATTTGCCTGCAATATAACAGAAACTCACATCAGTTCATGTCCGTTTTTATGCCATACATCAAGCAACATCTCGAGAGACATCAGGTCATTCATATCTTACACGTATTACATTAAAAACTGACATATCTTTTCCATTGGCATACAAATACCTTTCATACAAGACATAACCATCAAAACTTATATTTTGAGAGAAATAAACAGTTTGAGGTATTTTCTTTCAAGGACTTTTATTTTTATCACAGCTAAATTACAAGATTTGGATCAAAATATAATTTAGCAATTAGCTCTTACAATAAAAAGCATTAGTTTTCGTTATATTACAACGATTTATAGAAATGTTTAAGCCAATTTTATTCTAATCTAGCAAGCCATACAGCAATAAAGGAATTATCTAAGTTTAAGGATTTACTAAAAGCACAGGATCGGTAACGTACTCCATAAGAACTTCCAAATAGCTCATTGGCGTATTCCTGTCAATTGTAAAGAACCGTTCGAATTTAATAACCAGTCGCCTCTGAGCCTTCCAACACTTTCCAAAGTAAAACTTCCTGTGAAACTTGTTCCCCGTCAGCCACTTGTTTTGCTTTCCCCAGACAATTTCTCTACTCTCCTCCGTAATAAAAACTAAATTTACCAGAAAGACCCCCACAGCAAGTAAATGAATAAAACTAAGCACAGCAAAAATAAATAACATAAACACTGGAACTATTTTATAACATTTAATAACTAGCCACGCCTCAATTACAATTAATTTCTGCATAAAAGAAAGGACTAAAGCAGTTCCAACAGAAGAATGAAGGTGGATAATTGCAAATATTATTCTAAGCATTGCAAAAATTTTCAACTGAAACTTTTCTAAACTCATTTGAGCTGTTTTATAAGCTTGTAAACATTTTCGAATGGAAATGGTGGGAACTAATCCTAAGAAAACTATTAAAATCGCTAACCTCACTGTTTCATAGGTTGCAAGGTAGCATAAAAACAATCTAATTAGGAAACTGCCAACGCTCCATTTAAAACTTCTTTCATATGCAGATGGCATAATCAACTCGAAAATTGGATGCAAGGGATCCAGTTCCATGTAAACTGTTGCGAGCACAAAAATCGGTAAGCCAGTTATTAAATAAAGTTCAAAAATCAAAACCAAAATCCCAGCAAAGTCGTGTACGCTCCGTTTAATACTGAAATCTAAAGAAAAACACGTTAATCATTTTAACTTTGAATTATAACTTATTTAAACTCACATTCTCCTTCCATTTTGAACAACTCATTCCAGCCGAAAATCAAGTCTTCTCCGAGGACAAAAAGCAAATAAAACCAGGAAAATAATCCAACAAAGAAAACTCCCAAATATAAAAAGAAAACAATTTGTAAAATAGAAAGGTTAGCATTTTTGGAATAGAACGCAAAACAGAAAAGAAATAAAATTGAAGTGATTCCGATTAAAAATACACTGCTGGCCATGCAATACGGAATAAATTTCTTTTGGAATAAACGCTCCCAACTGACGGATAAACTGGTTTTTGTAATGTGTATTTTTAAGGGAAGGGGGTAATCGCAAATCCAATTTTGGAAAATATCTGAAGACAGGATAAGAATCGGAGTTATTGAGGAATTTTCTCCTGCCATGCTTTAAATTTAAAATCAACTAGAACTACAAACCTTGTAGCACGTTTCAAAGTCTACAACTTTTTAAACATAATAGAAAAAGATTGATTTTTGTATTTTAATCCGATTAAATTTAGATTTTTACATAAGAACAATTTTCTGAAAGCTTATATAAAAACAATCTTACACGTAATCAAAAATATCAATTGACATTTTAATTTTTAAGCCTTTTGTAAGAAATAGGAATAGTTTTCATAATCACATAATATCGTAAAACAATTTATAATAATTTTCCTAAAGAATAATTTAGAGTTTAGACCTTCTTTACTGATCAAAATTTTAATCTGTATTTACAACACAAAACCGACAAAGCATTAAAATAAAATAGACGGCTTCTAAAACCATTAAAACTGAACTAAATTTGATTTAGTGGTTTTTGCCAATTCAAATTCAATAAATTATTCAGCGGCTTTTTAATTTTTGCCGAACTAAACTGGTGAAATTTTGTATATTGCTTATACAAGAATTGATAATTCTTGTAGTATTTCTAACTACAACTATGTTTAACGAACTTACTCAAAAATTAACCTTAAATAACCCCTTGAAAAGAAATTTTGCTCCGGTGTTGGATTTTTTCATCAAATTGACATTCAAATGTTGAGTTTTTACATTATCATGTATTTACAAACTGAAATTAGTTTATGTAATTAAAATGAAATTTACTAAAAATAAAATTCCTCATAGCAAAAATCTTTTCCAAAATAAAGTTTAAAAGGCAGAGCCTATTGCACCGTGTCAATATCAGCGTCT
The DNA here is from genome assembly GCA_036507315.1 of Lepidocyrtus fimetarius. Lineage (NCBI taxonomy): Eukaryota > Metazoa > Arthropoda > Collembola > Entomobryomorpha > Entomobryidae > Lepidocyrtus > Lepidocyrtus fimetarius. Next base: position 9,463 of record JAANSO010002380.1, read on the forward strand.
TTTTACAAATTTGCTACTAATTCTATATTTGAAATGTTTTACACATTGAACCATTTGTATTTTGATTTCGATTAAGAACACGATGCATCCCAAAAGAGTTCCAGTTGCCCAAACACCAAACAGCATTGAAATGTTTCCTTTCATTGAAGGTCTTTTTGGGTGAAGATTTCTGCTTTGATTACTAACGTCTTGATCGTTGTTTTCAAGATCCAGAGAGGACCTTGCAGTTGCCCTGACCTGTGTTAAGTGTTTTGTTACAAGCTCATTCCACCAGTTCAGGATTCCAGCTGAACTCACTGCTTGCAGTCTTTTCCTTAATGAGCTACATGGAAACCATCCCCTAATCTGGAACAAAGTTTGCACATTGGCCAACATCTCTTTTCCAACAAAAACCTTCCCCAGATTATTAAAATCCTGGCGTAAAATTGAAGCAAACTCATGTGCTTGTAATCTATTTGTAATTAGCGCCGTTTTATTACACTGTTTCAACCTATCCAGTGAAACTTGACGTTCTTCGTTTTTAAAGAAAGAGAAAAAAGAAGAAAGGTCATTTTCCATTGCCAAAGACGCCAACTTTACAAATTTACTCGGTGACAAGAAGTTTACAGAACTAATTAAATTACCGAAATTGACAAATGGGGCGGTTATAAGATTTACTCTTGAATTTAAAAATCTGCTGAAAACGGATTCTATTTTAAAAAGAAAATCATTATTTTTCAACCCAATTACTTGTGAAATCGAAGATGTCAGTTGTTTGATTTTTTTCTCGATAACGGTTTCTCCTAAACTTTGATTAGAAAATAGTTGACAGTGTTTTCCTTGTTTTTTTAAACAAGTAAATGAGCGGTTGGACACATGCATTTGTCCGTCATCTGTGTATAGTACAGGCCACTGCATCACAGAAACCACGTTTTGTGTGTAAATTTGAAATTGATTCATTTCCAATTCTTTAAACAATGTGTAGGGCACTGGGAAAAATGCCGAAACGAGTTTGTAAACATTGTCGTTTTTATAAGCGTTGCTGATGACGACACCTGCTAACAATATTCCACCAGTAATAATTCTAAATTTGTTATTCTTCGAGTTTAAAAACAATCTCGCGTATGGGTCTCCTTGTTCTACCAAAACACTAAAACTTCCTAGTCCAAATGATAAAATACTAGACAATAAATCGGCTGACCTTCGAGACGCGCTATTTAAATTGTTTAATTTACATAATTCATAATCACCGGCAATTACAACCACGGGAAAGAAAATAACAAATAAAAAAATGGAAAACCAAACTTTCCAATAAAAAACTGACACTAAAATGCGAAGGTTGAATTTAATTATTGGTGGGTTGCCACAACTCACAAAACAAAGAGATTTTTCTGGGGCTGCAATCGCAATACCATATGTTTTTAACTTTCCCAAAACACTTGCAACCGTCAACTTGTCACTGCTTAAAAGAGACCTAGCTACTACAGAAATTGGTGTTGTGTCCTTTTCAAATCCTACATTATCCTTAATTCCAGTTGAAAGGGATTTTTGGCAAACCTTGTATTTATGAGTTTTATTAAGATACAATACGGCTTGGAAAAACTTGGCTTGTCCGAACTGAAGTATTTGTACTAGTGACAAAAATTTGAAATGGTAATGAACATTGAATTGATCAGCTGTTTCCCATGCTGCGTCATCTTCACAATGAAATAAAAACTGCATCAGTTGAGTACTACTTATGTAACTCCAGTGCACATTTCTCATCCAACTTTCTGGTTCTAATTCACAAACTAACGAATCTGCATACTGTCCTAGTTGATTAACTGATTGTGGATTTTTGTTAACATATTTAATTAACTTTTCAAAATAAATGTGTTGCTTCCGGCTCTCAAACTCTGTTAATATTCTTCGTGGATCTGTGTTTAATAAATTTAAATACGTAACCTCCCAAATTTCCTCTTGCAGATTTGTACCTATTTTGCTGAGTTTTCCGAAAAATAACAAACTGTTTGAAAAATCAATGGTTGGAGAGAAATAACTTTCTTTTACTCTGAAGGCATTGGTGGAAAACTGTACAGAGGGTGAAAGAAAAATCCTGTAAAACGTAGGATAAACACCTTTTATGGATTGTATGTTTTTGGATACATCCAAATTAGTGTATTCCCCATGATAGGAATTGTACTCAACTGGGTTGAATTCTGGAAAGAGGTCAACATGCACTTTGCAGTTCCATGGCTTGGTTGCCATTGAATATGATGTAAGATTAAAGTGATAAAATCGTCCTGACCGCGAGTAGTTTATATAGTACTTACTAATTGTGCATTTCTGTAGCAAAGTAGAGAGATTTCTTTGCATTGTTAAATTCACCGATTTTCCCCAGTCGATTAATACATGGGTTTGATTAAAACGCTTAAAGGACTTGCTTGAAACGTACCGTATAGGGTGGCTAATAACCACTGGGAAATCAAATTCTTCATAGTTCAATCCATTTGTATTCCAAAGATTGACAAGACAACGCCGAAAAGGTTTTAAATATTTGTTTAAATTTTGTATTTTTCTGTTTGTACCGGAGGTTTTCTCAGGAAGAAATCTTGAAAAGTTCCAGGGTATTTGATATAGCTTTTCTTGTTTTTTATTAAACTGTTTCCGTTCTATCTGTAGTAATGCTAATGGCCCTTTAATATAACTTCGAGAATCTAAAGGGTCGAAATAAGGGGACCATTTTACTATTTCGTTTGGTCTGGATTGCAGTGATGTTGCAATTAATAATAAAATGCAGGAAGTGACAATAACCTCAAAGGTCATGCTGAAACTGGCAACTAGGCTTTCAACAAAGAAACAAAACAAAATGTTCTTGTTAAAAACAACAGTAGAAAATAATACTTTGACAAAGACAAAATGGTTTTTGTGATAATGCCAAAGGCCAGATAAGTAAAGCTCTATTTTGCTTTGTTCGTGGGCTATTGATAAGCTATCGAATTATACAGATATTCGGAGGTTAAGCCAAATTCCTAAATTGGGTGCCAACTGACATTTCCCACTCAAAGTTGAAATTATTCTGGGCAAGTTTTTTGTTTTTGTCGTTATGAAAAACTGAAAACTACCTTTGAAAGACTAGCCACGTGTAAAGGAAAAAACGCGCTTATGAACAAAACACAAGCTTCAACGTCACCAAATAGTTTAATAAAAATGGTTCAGGTTTGTTTGAGCTAATTATTTGGGTACTAGGTTATTCAACAAATTTTTATAACTTGTTTGAGCTTTCGTAATATTTTTATCCTGGCTAGCTTACTTTTGGTTTGCCAGCTGTAAGTAGTAATAATTCGAAGGATAGGTACCTGTCCTGGCTGTTCTGCGAAATATTACCATTCGAAATATATGTGAAAGATAATAATCCTAGGATTTTCGGCAGATCAATATGGAACGTGTCATATTGATCCCTACTGAATCTATAAATAAATTGAATAAATCGCATGAACAAAATATTAAAAAACCTAAAATTCTCCAAATTCCTAATTATTAGTGGTAAAATCATCGTTTAAAATTCAATAAATTCCAAATATGGCACTAAATACATATTGTAATGATAAGAATGTGATGCTTTAAGTGTTTGCAAAGTACTTGAAATAGTTTTTTTACATATATTTTTAGCAAAGGGTTTCAGCAGTTTGGGAAGAAAACTTGAGAATTGTTTTTATTTTCATTTGTTCTAAAGTAAAATGGGTTTTACGGGATTTCATGGAAGGGGTGGGCATCCACGTGCAGAACTTGAAATTTTAGCCTGGATGTACCTAAAATGTTTAAGAATTTATGTGGAATGCAGATTACGAGGTTTAGACTTTAAATATTCAAGAAAATCCACCCATGAAAATTTATTTAAGAGTATTTTTATTTTTTAAGAATAAAAACTTACGACGTGATAAATCTCATTTAAAGATATCGATGTTCGCTTTAGAAAAGGGAACAATTTGTTTATTTTGGAACAGTTTAATTTATCTTTGAATTTGCAAGAAAAGTTTTCTTTCTGAAGCTTTGTCAAGCATTGTGCAATTGCCTTCATTTAAAATGCAAAAATGAAATATCATAGATCATTGGATTGGAACCGGGAAATCGAAAAAGTTAGTTTTCTAGGGTGGACAACAGAGGCGGCTTTAGGGACGTGCCAGCGGTGCCCAGGCACCGCCGGCAATTTTAGAAAAAAATAAATTT
>JAANSO010002381.1:0-13649 GCA_036507315.1 Lepidocyrtus fimetarius
AAATACTAAACCTGGCAATTTAGAAAAGTGGAGAAACAAGACGGGATTATGATAAAAATATATTTAGCCATCAAGGCAGACCTTGCAAAGAAAAAAGCTGCCTGAATCTCAGACACAAAGCTAATAACACGAAGTATATAAGAAAACGACAAAAACACACTTAAATTAGAATTACAAATAGTTGAAAACTTTATATGAATAGCTCCGTATCCATATCCTATTATTCCTTAAGTTTATCTTTTTTTAAAAAGCAAATGCATAAACGCGTTGTATAACTTTCCTTAGTAATGTGTAAATTGAGATTGATTTGTGCAGTATTTTTCTACAAAAGTGATCCCGCCTGTCCCGATACAACTTACCAAAATTATTTTAATAAGTATTTTGGTTAAAAATAATAAGATTCTCTGTTTACATGCAGCTGCACCTCTTTTTCCATTGTCGGTAATTAATGCACATGAGACCAGAATTATGAATCGAGTTGAAATTTGAGATGATTTTTTCTCTCTTTTGGATAAAATCAAAAAAAGAAGTGGAACAATAATCTATTCTCATATTGTAGTTGTAATACCAATCTAAACTTACATCTATTTCGGTTTTGCTTAATACACGGTCATTTTTCATTCCTGTAATTCAATGCGGATTTGATATGATACACGTATGATGTATAATGATGATAAAGGATGTAGTAATAATAATACCGTTTACAATCGCAATTATAACGGACCTTTGGCGGGTGGTTGTGTAAACAGTTTCATCCTCCATTAAAAATTCTTTTTATGCTCATTGTCCTGTGATTCTTGTGATACCCACTTCGGTAAAAGTGCTCAATATTTTCACAGTAATTACCAAAATATATGAACCACATAAAATTAGCACAGGTGAACATTAAACCATCTTTATCCAGGAAACATTTTAGATGTGGAGAACAAAAATGTATACCAAAACTTTACGTAAAAATTTTCCACCTCATAGAGCAGTAATTCACAGTTCAATAATTCAATAATTCAAGTTCTATCATTTCAATATACAAATTTCAGAAAAATGCTACAAAAAACATCGAAGGCGGTATCCAATGCTTTTGATTCGAATTTCTTGAAACTGTAAAAAGAGCTGCACATGACATGTTTTTTTAAAGAGTGAAATTAATATTAATCGCATATTTAATGTGAAGGCTTATATAACATAATGATTAAAAATGCTTAAGTATGATACCATATTCATGATGCTGGAACTATATTGAGATTGAGGGAACTTGCATCATTGGGGACTGGGACGGACCCGATTGAATTCTGAAAAGGAAAAAGTGTCAACTCAAGACAAACATGAAGAGTGATCAAAGGGCCGAATTAGAAAAAATCATCGCTATCCCATAATAAAATTCATAAAAAACAAGAGCGGTGTAATATCATCCACGGTGTTGCTTTTTTCTCTCTTGCATCCGTGTAGATTTGATATTATGATGATGATGGGATAAGAATACGATATGATTTTGATGATGACGGCCAGTTGATACTTTGATCCATGATTTTCTAGTTGAGTTCCTCAGTGAAAAGGAGAAGGTCAGGGGAGATGCGACAGATGCATCAACAAAAAAAGGTAAAGACAAAGTGCATTCCGTTCAGCATTCGGCGCGGTGTTTAATTCCTCACAAACGCTCCTCCAAAGCTGAGCACGTCATATATCCAATTACAGAATATGTAGTAATGCTAGGGTAGGTAAAATTAGAAGATGGCTTCTCTCCCTTAAAAATCGGCGAGGCATATTTTTAAATTAGATAAGGTGCTTTTGAAGCATTTAAAACTTCAACACAAGGATTACTTAATTCTTTATTGCAAATGCATAAAGCTATGCGTTAAGAGAGTTGCGAATGTGAGGTACACAGAAAACAATCGATTTAAACAGAAATGAAATCCCTTGTGTCTTGTTGAGTCGCAAACAAAATATATTACAAAGATGATGTCGCTAACGATTTTCTCTGTTTTCCCCAAGGGTTGAATCCAAACTCAAGACTTATATATGATGTTGAGCTCAGAGTTCAATTCTCTCTGCACACTATTATAACAAAAATGTAAAGAAAAGCAATCAGTAACGTAAACTTTGGAAACAATTGAAAGAATACAAAAAGAATTGGTTTTGTCAGCAGGAGAAAATAGAGAATGGAACAAAGGAAAGCACAGGATCTTTTTTCGGGATTCGGAGAGAACGTTACAAAGATCGGAGCAAGATAAGATATATCACGGATCAATAACTTCAGCTCCAATTGCTTCCCCGTTCTCTTTCAATCCTCTTTTTTCATGCTATAGTTTTTTGACTGACTGGACCATGTTATTTTCTCTTATTAGTATTACGACTTTGTTGACAAAATTCGCTTTGTCGTTTCATCTTTTGTATATATTAACGGAGAACTTTTTTGCTACAAAGAAGAGGTATACGAAAGAAAGGAAGGAAGATAATGTTTTTTGTCAATTTAAATTTGAACTAGGGAAATCCAATTTGTATCTTGTTATCTCATTTTTACTCGCTACACTGGCGATTCTAGGTTATATCAACATCAACATGATCACCATTTCTGAATCTGAATGTTGAGACAAAATATCTCAATCGAATTAAGCAACAATCTCAACTTTATATACTAGCTGCATGAGCTTCAATATTTGTTGTCTTTCTTATTTCAATATCGCTCTACTCGTTTCTTCAATTTCATTTTCCGCATCAGTTAAGCTCTTCCTTTTTTATCCGTCACCAGTTCCATTCTTTTCTGGTGAGAATAAGTGGAAAAGTTAGGAATAATTTAATTGTGTCATCAACACATCATCCACCCTTTTTGCAAAAAGTTTCTCAATCAATCCAGTATCAAATCGTCTATTGTATCAAAATTGTAAAAGGCTTATATGGAGCTCTGCTACTGTAAGAGATAATTTGTTTGTGCGTTCCGTTCAACTTATTACATTATATGTATCAATCTATATTCTTTGAATCACTACCAAACTGAATCTCGTGTAAATTAGAACAGGAAAGTTCCGGTAAAGAGGGAAGTATAGCAACAAAGTAAAATATATATTGGATGAAATTTCACAGAAAATCACCCCATCCTTCTGAAACACAAACTATTGCGTTTATCTACTCGTGTTTTTCTGCTTTGATTCTGCTTGCTCTACAAATTCGGTAAACAAAGAGGACAAAAGCGACAATGAACTTTGGTATATTTAGTTTAAATCTTTCTCTACTTGTTTGTCTATTCATTGAGCTAACATGCCTGGCTTAAAAATGATACGTCACATCATCCTAGAATGGACATTTGTTGTGAACAAAAAACACGAAATAAATGCAAGGATTTATTATTTTGAACAAACTGTGATCCTGTTATATATAGTTCAAACTTGACTACAATCTCAAAAACCGATTGAATTTTTGTATGTATTTCAGCTTACAAGCTACAAAAATAATTTACAATATGAAACAACTTGTTTCATTTTTTACTAATTCTATTCACTTATGCAACGTTCTGTTTTAAACCACCGCATATCATGGTATATTTTTTATCGGACAGAAAAAGTTTTGATCAAACATTTATAGTTTTCAAGTCCAAGTGAGTGAACATATTAAACTAATCGGATTTAGACGGGTAAAAAGTAATTCATTGCAGGGGATATTCTATGCAATTACTTTTATTTATCACGTACACGATTTTTTCTCTTTTTCGTTAGTTCTAAATCGTGGTATGTTGTGTAAAAAGTGCTACTCAATTTTTAAAAAACTAAACGGGCAAGTTATATAGACGTAAGAAAGATAATGAGGATATGGATAATAATGAAGACATGTCTTAGTCTGACATTGATTCTTTTACAGAAGGAGGATGATGACGATGATGATATGCTGCTCAAGTTGTGAGTACGACAATGATAATAATGAAAATTGCAATCTTGATAACAATTTTACAACCAAGTTATGAACAGAGGCATGACAGACAAAAGAAAAAATATAAATTAGACGATCATGTATAATATAGTCTTTGGAAGAAAAAAATGAAACGATTCTCATTTTTTCTTCTTTGCTTGCTCATCAGACTCATCTTCTTCGTGACAGGAGTCCATTTCATGGGATTGCAAAAACTGAAACTTGTTTTATATCTCATCTCTTTTTGTTTCTTTCTCATTTTATACTAAACATGAATTCCTCTTCCATTTTGTTATTTAGCAGAATGAAAATATTTATTGGTTGAGGAGACTTGAGTTGAAAATGAAGATAGAGAAATGAAAAGTTGAAACAAAAAACTAAATAATATTTTCAGTTTAATATTTTTCATTTCAAATGCAATATGTTCTTTCATGTTCGTTGGTCATGTCATGTTTCCTTATTTACTATTTTGTACAGTTCAGTCCTCTTCAGATGTCTAATAATTTATTTATTATTGTTCTTTGCTGATTACTGAAGAAACTGTAATGAGATGTAGTGGTTGCGCAAAGACTCCTTCTCAAAAGCCATTTATATTTCCCATAAATTGTCAGAAAAATCTGTATTTTCCTTGATGGTTTAGTAAAAGATGTGCAATAGGTTTAAATAAGATGATATAGTTGCAGCAATGTTCATTGAACGGTTTTTGTCTTGAGTTTTTTTTGCAAGTTGTTCTCTCTGGTGATGAGTAGAAAGATGATTTGAGAGGTGCGTTTCGTTTCGTTTAGTCATTTTGCTATTATCTCCTCTCAGCATGAAACGGTCATGCAGTACCTGCATAATAACCGTAGCATAGCATATGGTAGACTTAACAATAAAAAGTTAAATTATAAAAAACCAAACATGATGGTGAAGAGAAAGGAAAAATGAATTCGCTTTCATGCTTTTTTGTGGATTGCATAGCGTTTTCGTGGTTGCCTTACTGCACTACCCACAACCGAAAGCCTAACCACAAAATGTGGTCAGTCTGGAAAAATAATTTAGGAAATATCTTTAGATTCCATTATGGCTGCCTTTTTTACTGGCAGGACAAGCAACAACTCCTACTTTAATGTTAACTCCCTCAAGCCATAAAAACCGGACTTTTTTCTTTAAGGAAAATATCGCATTTATTAATCTCAGCAGGTTATTCCTTGTTCTGAAGCAAGTAGTATAAGAATTCAAAGTGTAAAAAGTAGTTTCTGATTTAGCCAAGAAGTTGCTTTTTGAGTGAATGAGGGTAACTACGAGAATATTTTTTCCAGGCACACTTTACAACTTTGTCTGTGTACTGTGTAGACTATTCCCCTTCTGCTTGTCGACCTTTTATTGTTTTGGCAAGGCTTTATTATTATTTAAAGTTGCAGGAATTTTTGAAAAAGATTTCGTTTCTTTAACGGATTTCATCAGTAAGTTGGTTAAACTGAGACTAGGATTATTGGAACAATATTTTTTTTTAAATTTGCTCCATAAACTATTTGGTTCAGTTTGTTATTTCATTGATGACGAGTATGATTATGAAACCGTCAAAAAGTTGTCAAATTGTTTCTCTCTTATTTTGAAAGAAAGAATGTCGTTGTTTTGTTAAGATAAAGTCTTTAGCTTGACTAAGAAAGGAAAGAAGGTATCAGATGTCCCTTTCAGCTTTGGTTTCATTTTCTTTTAATTCCTCTGCAATATCTTTCCCTAGATTAAAGAAAAAAGAAAGACTGAATGCTGCTTCTCTAATGATGACGAGGAGAGTTGATCCGATTTTAGTCGAGCCCTTCATCAGTCCCATAAAAATCACTTTGCAGCAGCGTGAGTATTAAGAAGAAATAATCACAATGATAATAGTGTGCAGGTTTAGCTGAGGGTTCATAAAACGCCCTAGCCCTTCGTTTAAATCATTCTGTCAATGTCAACAGAAAGTGTGATAAGCTGGGCTCAAGTCCATAATGCACTCACTCGTTCACTTACACACAATCTGTTTCTTCATGTGAATCCAAGAATGGTTGTGGTTTTGGTAGCGTTGTTGTGTGATCCTCGGAAAACTTCATTTATAATCTAATGCGTGAACTGAATAAGTCTTTTAAATTCGTAGTGGCTTGCTCGCATTTTAGTGTTATTAGCATTAATATGCATTGTTATTCTAAAACAGCTTAATTTCTTTCCATTCACATTACTCACTCGTATTTCCCTTTTTCTTAGCACCACAAATAACGAAAACTAGATCTATTTCTCCACCATCAGCAGACATACCCGAATTTTTTCTAGTTATGAGCTTAGTTTTGAGAATATAAGGATTAGACCACGCATGAAAACAACAAAAAATATGTATAGCAAACGAGCCATTTTCATTGAGTTCCGTTTGTTGAAAATTCATTCATAATCAGAAAATCTCAATATCCGTTCCATTTTTCAATGCACCTATGCTGCTGCTGCCATTATTTACTATTGAACTCTGATGAATGTGGCATTGTTTGTTCTAGGTATAATGCACGCTACATTTATTCTAATACTGTGATTTAGATGATGATGATCAATCTGTGAATGGATTATGCATTCATTGCGGGATTATCGTTTGCAACGATTATATTGTTTGGTTGTTGGGTGCGTGCAAGTGTGCCCCTGTCTCATACAATAAATACGCCATTAGAAACTGTCCACTTCATTATCTCCATTCAATCAAACATTTTCCTTGTCCATTAGCCAAGTGTTCAAATGTAAACCTCTTGAAACGACTCCGTTTCACGTCGTTGCTTTTCACGTAAATCGGGAAAAGAAAGGAATTTCACTTTTAATTTCCCTCTTCGTACCTGGCACACCTGAATTCTAAGAATAGATGAAAACTCTATGTACAAAATAAAGTTTTTTTGGTTTCTTATTCCTGTTGTTGTTACAGAATTTACAGATATTTTACGAAAGCAATTTTCTTGTGTTTTTTGTGGTTTAGGTTACAACACCACCTGGGTTTGATTGGAAAGCGAGCTGATTCGGAGGATCCCGATGATATGGATGACAAAACTCCACCATCATCTCCTATTCCATCCGAATTGGGTTCAGAATCGGATCTTAGCTTGGGAACTAACTCGCCTCCCCCACCCCCTTCTTCCAATCATTCACAAACCTCCCTCCCCTCACCAACGAGCAACAACAGTTTAAATAATAACAATAATAATCATTCTCCTCTCAACCCACATCATCCACTCCACTCCCTGAACCATCCCATGTTCTCTTCATTGTCGTCTTCAGCTTTTCCATCCTTTGGTTCTGCAACAATACCAATTCCAATGGCAGGCCTAGGACTAGGACCCCTTCCAAGTCCAGCTCATGCAGGAGCACCCGGTTTAGCCCCACACCCACACCTACCCCATCATCATCCTCATCACCCGCCGCACCCGTCTCTCTTTAGTAGTCTTGCCTCTCTTCACGGGTTTCCTTCTGCGGCAGCCATGTCTATGCACGCTGCTAATGCAGCCGCAGCAGCGGCTGCACTTTCTGCAAGTGGAAAAGGAAGTCTATTCTCAATGCCGTTGGAGCTCCATCGACCATTTCTCAAGCAAACTACGTCACCTGACAGACCTAGTTCGCCGTCGTGAATTACCTTCAATGATTATTCTTAAACTTGCATTAGAATAATTACTTAATCGTGCACATCCATATTATCCACCTCCGCTTCTATCCTTTTAAGTCTCTGAATTGCCTTCAATAATGCAATGAACACTTTTTTTACCAATTTAAGATAACGGTGCAATATATTATAAAACCCTTCCTTCATTTCTAACCAATTTATACTTACTTTTTAAAACTGTTTGGTGTTTTCCTTAATAAATGAAAAAATCCTTGTTCTTCTGCCTACGCGAAAACCTCAATTGAAGTGTATATTTTCGTAAGTAGATTTTCTCTTCTAAAATGAAGTCATTTCGTATATAAATCAATTTCATGTTTGGTCATTTTTTCAAAGGAAATGCAATAATATGTAATGAAGCGTTTTCATCGTCAAATACTTTTCCACAGTTTACCTAAACATTAACAAAAAAATTCTAACAAATAATTTGACCGCTTTCAAAGCTATTTAGTTCTTTCATTCTCATCGTCATCAAATAATCTTTACTAGAAATCTCAAAACTTTTTGCGTTTGTACTTGTTGGTTGATACGTGCACATCTTTTAAAGTTGTAATTTAATGTAGTGATTGTACTGTACTGTGTAAAAACATATTTCTAGATAACTATTCCGTAATAAGTTAACTGAAATACTTCCGTCGTAATCAGCGGTCGTTTGTCGGTGTCCATATAAGATGTCATTAACATTGTTCAAAAATGGCATATACCTACGCAATGTTTACAATATTTAATAATTTATTTTAAACTGTCATGAAATAAATGATCATCACTCATTATGAAGCTAGTTACTACAATTATGATCATCATCATATCATTATTGATACTGTTACATGTGTACATGTGGAATAAAATTAAGTTAGACAGTTACAATAACTGCCATATAAGTGGTGGTAATTTTTAAAAAATGAAATTTTATCATTATTAAGTTTCCTTATAATAGCACTAAGACATATAACAATTATAATACTAAACTTAAAGTTTAAAAAAGTGGAAAAGTAATTTGAAAAAATAAAAAATCAACACGAAATTAAACCTTAATTGTGAATTTGATTGATCCTATTGTTCAGTTAAAAATTTAATCAATAATTATAAACGGATTCTATGCTCGAATGTCTTATTGCATTACTGTGAAAACGTCGGGGCACATGATATACATGTTGTATGCATTCCAAAAATACTACTGCATAGGGATGGGGAATAAACAACTTTTGAAAAGAGGTTGGACTTGGCTTTTTGACTTTTTGGTTAAACTCGTTAAAAAGAGCAACGCCATTCTACAAAAGTCAAAAGAGCTCTAGCAAGCAGCACAACAAACGAAATAAATAATATCGCAAACGCAGAATACCACACTACTACTCCTGCATAATAGGATTGTAATGGATATGATCCTCGATTTTGGTTGGATTCCAAGAGAATATAAGAGCTGAGGCATGCCCACTCCTTTCACTTCATGGACGAGGAGGACGCAACGTGCATAAAAATCATGAAATGTACACCCTCTTCATCTCGAAAAGTCATTTTCATATGATGATGATATAACATAATATCATACATTCACTTTCATCTTATATAGCGTAACATTTAATCCACTTACCAGTAAATAATCTTTGCATGCTGTAAAAATGAATGGAAGAACTAAAGTATTTGTATGGAGCTACTAAACGTTGCCAATAATGCTTGCCTTCTGTGACGTAATTCCTGAGCATTGAATACATTGTTGTACCAAAATAATTTATTCATAAATGAATATTACATTACACGATTTTTGCAACTCTTACTAGTACGAATTAATGACACTAGCGATACAAATCGGATAGTTTACATTTACATTCACCTTTGATACACAGGATTTATAAAATAATTTCCATTTTTATATAATCCCACACAATACTTACGTCCCCACTATTTCTACACATTGTTTGCAACTGTAAAAACATAAAAACTTTAGCAGAGAAACTTTTCCTGTGTTATCCTGTATTATATACCTAGTTTTCAGGTTAAAATCATTTTTGCCATGTACTAAATATGCTTTTAAAGTAAGACATGAAAATACATATTCATGGCACTAATACGATGATGATGATGACGATGAAAAGGCATAAGAAAGGATTACGTTCGGACTGCTACTTCTGAACAAAAAATATGTTGATTGATGATAAAAACTGCATAAATAAATAGAGTGAATATTATTCCGAGTTTTGTGAGCTTTAACAATAACAATCCGTATGCCATTATTCGTTTCTGTATCAAAATCAAAGTATTATAGAAAGGAAGGGATAATGCTCCCCTGATCTATGACAGGCAGCCATATTATGGGTAGCCTTCATCAAACAAATACAAACTGCTTATTTCCATGCTCCCTTTAAAAGCTTATAAACGTAGTTTTTTGTTGATCATGTTTATGCTACGGTATTGTAATAAAATGTGTCGCTGATCCATTTTTATAAAGAGCACTCCATTAACTTGTCTTGCTTCTTCGTCATCGACGTATTTCAACTGGAACTTGTGGGCTTTGCGAGACAGGAGAAAGACTCGATGGACTACTACTCAAACTAGATTTTCTTACGTTGGCAAGTTCAAACTTTTAGTTTGATGATGGATTTGTAAGTTGCAGTAGAAAGGGAAAAGCAACCTGGAAAGAAGGGAAGCGAACTAAATAATCTTTGGTAAAAATCTTTTTACAAAACAAGTGAAGAGATCCAGCCATGGATGACAGCCGTAGAGGAAAAAACAGGAGCTGAGAATGTTTTTGGTATGAGTAGAGCAATGCTAAATTGTAAGTGAACTGGAGTCGGACTTTCAGTACATTTTTGATCGGATTGTAAAGATAAAAAAGTGTTTTCTGTTTAGAATATGTAATCAATGATGATGGTTTTAACAAAAGTATGCGAGTTGAGTGGATGAAGTATTTACCACACATTAATACAGTAATTATTGAGTTGTTATATCAATTTTTTGCTCGTAGACATGTTGGTGGAATGAAACTCCATTTTCAAGTAATTCAAATTCAATTTGTGTGATGATATATATGCAACAATACATTGAAAACCTTTAACTTTTAACAGCATTTTTGCTCAAACTGTAGCATTATGCTTTGGGATTAGAATTGGAACATTAAAAGAAGCTTAAACTATACTCGGGACACTCAAACAAAAATATATGCATTAGAATTGGCAATTGTTCTTATAAAACTTTTCAATACTGATATCAATCTAAATACATATCATATCAATAGTCTTACCTAGCTTACTACTGCCGTTGAGAGTGAAAATGGGTATATAATCTTTTAAAAGCACGTTATCGAAAATAGTGGCTTGGCAGAAAATTATGTTGGGTTTTTAGGAATATATTTATTTGTATTACCTTATGCATATTTTTACCCTACTAAATTGAAATCAATAATGAATATTATACAAAATTATAGACAAAATTGATGTTTCTATATTGTTATTAAGTAAAATGTGTTATTAATAAGATTCAGGTGTGGGATGCTAATATGGATAAATGGCGTTTGACACGACTTGACTCGTTAAAATAATCAAAAGAGTTACTTCCAGACATGGAGGCAGCATAACATTGTCTTTCCACAAGAATGAAAATATGTAAAATGTAAGCACAACTAGTGTAGGTTAATAGGTACAAGTGTCTTCTCAAAAGATTTTTATGAAAACTGATTCCATCATTTGTATTCATTACCCTAGCATAATAGATTAAGTTACCACAATGTGTCAAGCTTCACTGATTATTACCATCAACATAATAATCATCAATAAAGGAACATAATATTTTACTAAAAGAAACCATTTGAAGTTAACAAAAGTTATTACAATTGATACATCATTTGTATTCATTACCCTAGCATAATAGATTAAGTTACCACAATGTGTCAAGCTTCACTGATTATTACCCTCAACATAATAATCATCAATAAAGGAACATAATATTTTACTAAAAGAAACCATTTGAAGTTAACAAAAGTTATTACAATTGATGGGTATATATATTTCATGCTTTGTAGTGAAAGGAAATGCATTGTTAATTCTTCCCAACACATTAGCATAATACCACAGTCTTGACAAAATGCTGAATAAGCAAACAAAACGCTTTTATAAAACTCGTAATAAAATGAGCATTTCATTATTGACACGCACAGTCATACTCACTTTTCCTTAAAATCTACGCATCATTTCTTTTTTCAGAAGAAATTGACCATTTCATTAAGAAGAAAAAAGGGTTTGGCTTTCATGTGTGAGGATACGTAAAATTATTAGTTTTGTGGTTAGGTTCTCATTTGAGTTGGTTTGTCTTGTAAAAGCTGACTTAAGTAAATATTACTGGGGTACAGAAGAGAAAAACGAGAAAGGTAATTGTAGACCAAAAAGGAAAAATAATAATAAATATCTCTGCTTAAATTTCATTAATATTTTAGTAGAAATTTAAGCTACTGATTTGCTTCTGGTCAATATTCAAATTGAGAAAACTTCAGAATGAGATGTATCACTGTCATTTAGTTTCATCAATTCAATTTATTTACTTTTAAACTGGAATTCAACACATTAAAATGAACAGCATTATATGCATGTCCTCTTATTTTCTCAGGTATAAATGCAAACAAGCCACACACATATATTGTAAATAAAAATAAAACGAAAAATGCTGAGGAAGGAGCTGTGAAAAACTGAATATTATGTCCATGTAATTTTTGTCACTTATTTGTCAAGAGCTCCTGTCAGCACATTATTTCTTCCTCTCACATCATTATCGCATAGTTTATGTATAATATTGAAAGCAGCAATCATCATATTACTGGAATGAAATGAAGTGCATATATACGTAGCTTTATAACAACGTAAGTACCACTTGTTATTAATGTCACATAAAATAAAATAATACTTTTATTGACATCATGAGATGGAAGAAATGATTTAGAAGAAACAAGCACCATAGGCTTTTAGCATAAATGATTCAACGCATAAACAAATGACAATATTATAGTATATTTCTCCTGTGGGCTCCGCCCCTTCGGGGCTCGCCCTGATACACTCCACGTTTTTTGCATTCTTACGGAATATAATATTGGGATGCCCTGGGATTTTGGGAGCACTATAGGCCTTTCGCATAATTTATTGAAACTAACAAAAGTAAAATTGACAAAATAGCTATTTTACAACTTCAAGTTTTTACTTCTTAGTTAAGATATTGATTTTGAACTTCGCTATTTACCCAGAAAAACGTATTTTTGTATGTGGGCTTAGCCCTCTCGGGACTCGCCCTCCCCAGATACCGCTGTTACAAATTTTATGTGACAATTGCCTTTGAAACAGACAAATATATAATTCTCATGTAGGCTCCGACCCTTCGGGGCTCGCCCTGACCAGATAACGCCGTTACAATTTTTATGTGGCAATGCCCTTTGAAACAGACAATTATATATTTCTAATGTAGGGTCCGCCCCTTCGGGGCAAGCCCTGACCAGAAAACGCTGTTACAATTTTTATGTGGCAATATTCTTTGAATCAGTTAAATATATATTTCTCATGTAGGCTCCGCCTCTTCGGGGCTCGCCCTGACCAGAAAACGCTGTTACAATTTTTAAGTGACATGAGAAGGAGTTGAGATGTAACACTTGGATGTAACGTAGCATTTTAATATAGATTCAGGGATGTAACACTGGGATGTAACACTGGGATGTAACATAGGTCCAGGGATGTAACACAGGGATGTAACATAGGAATTTAACATTGGTTTTGTGGGATGTAACATAGGAGATTAACCTTATGACATTTTCGCCGCCCTTGGAAAGTAATTTTATAGTAGATATATAACAAAGGAATTAACCTTAGAGTTGGGATGCAACATTGGGATGTAACATAGGTTTTTATCATGGATTTGGGATGTAACACCGGGATGTAACATAGGAAATTTACATTGATTTTGCGGGATGTAACATAGGAAATTAACCTTCGGACATTTTCGCGCACCTTGGAAAGTAATTTTATAGTTGTTATATAACCATTCATTCTAAAAATATATCATGATATTCTCCTTCTCTACCCAAAACTTGTGAATATGAATAAATATGAATGGATACAAAAAGCTTGTGTAATAT
>JAANSO010002382.1:0-13645 GCA_036507315.1 Lepidocyrtus fimetarius
TTTTTAGTGTATAATTATGTTTTCATGATCATTTAATTGCCCTTTTCTTAAACCATTGCCATTTAATTAATTTATGGATGTTTTTATCATGTGGTTAAGTTTTGCTTTTGCCTGTACACCTGAACAACAATTTCACAAGGAACAAAAAATGCGTAAAACATGAAATTTTTGTCCTTGATTGCTTCATGTTTATTCAATTGGAGAAATCCGACTTTTTATGGTGATCGAAATGTAATTTGCCGACTGGTAAAACTTGAATAAAAACATTCAGGTTCTTCGCAGTATATAACAAATGTATATTACAATTTTATCAATGTTTCTTATCTCTTTTCCAATTGCAATTATGCAAATAAAAACAAAAAATCAATCGGCGAATCCTTATTAACGCCTTTAAGAGCTTGGTTAATTTAAAAAACTTGATTTCACTTTATTTTGAAAGTCAAAGTCAATCCATAATTAGTTGTAACTATTGTTAAATAAAAGATATTTGACACTACTTTAATTTCTTCCATTTTTTCCAATTTCTTATTGTCTGATTTTAAAAGCAGGCTCTCTCTTTTGAAATCATTATCCAAGTTGTACAATGGGATTGAGCGTTTTCTTTAATTGGAATGATTTCTTTTAATTCTGTCGGTTGGTACGGATGGTTCATGTGTAATTTTCTTAAACGCCGAGTCTCCCTCATTTAGTTTATCTGTAATGGTATTGAATTTAAATGCCACTACAACTGTTATTCTACTTTTGATGAACTAATATGTCACCAGCATAATATTACCATATCTGGTATACTTAAGATTTTTAAATGATTTGAATTGTCATGTATCATTAACCTTTTTGTGACTTAATTGGCTTCTTGTATGTCTACTATGCTAACTGATTTTTGGCATATGGACATTAGTTAGTTAAAATTGTTGAATTTGAAGCAGTTTCTATCTTTCTAGCTTTCCTAGGTATTTTACTTGTTTTTAAATATTTAAGTAAAATGCATACACGCACCAGGGCAATAGATATACTTTGAAACGCACTCGGTTTCTAAAGATATTCCAGATCCACATAACCTACAAAATCCAATTTTTAATTGCTATTTAGTCTTATTTGCAAGATGGTATTGTATGGTAAAGTAAGACTTGTATAGGGTGTTTTACTTACATACCTACATTAATCGTTAAGCATGACAATGATTTTATGAATTTTAAGCTCTTGAACTAATTCTCTCTAGTTATTTGTTACTACAAATTTAGGTTTTCAAACTATTTTTCTTCCTAGACTTTTTATGTAATGATTGAAACCAGCAACTAAAAGCTACTGCTAACCTGCAGAGTAATGAAAACGGAACGTGTCTAGTGCATTTCAAAATCAAGTTTATTATCATTATTCACGCATGAATTCTTGCGTGTATGAGTTTTTACGTTGAACCACACTATTCTTTTAAAAAATTTATGACCAAAAACAAATCAGTTCCATGAAAGTCATGTAAAAATCTAATCTTTCGTAGGTATGGTATGATGTTATAAAGCAATACTTAAAAAAATGAAGAAATGCGAATTTTTAAATTCCATTACGTGGGTTAACAATGAGATGTAATAGGAAACCTACAGGGGAGTTGAAAAATTGTAATTTTAATTTAGACCGTGCTATTGCAACTTATAAAAATGAAGAAATGCGAATTTTTAAATTCCATTACGTGGGTTAACAATGAGATGTAATAGGAAACCTACAGGGGAGTTGAAAAATTGTAATTTTAATTTAGACCGTGCTATTGCAATTTTAGTTAAGTATTTAGGATGCGCCATAAATTCTTTGACCTGATTTTTAAAAATAATATTTGAATTACTTGTTACCTTCTAAAAGTTATGCAATTACAAATTCCAATTTGTGTTGAGTAATCAGAGATTCATTTTAGAATTTTTCATTCATACTTGCACTACTATCTAGTTTAATGGGATTTAAAAACGAGATTTATTACTGAGCTTATTGCGTATTCAATTGAGCTACCTTATGCTATTCGGTCGATTGTAATTTCTATTATTGCAAATTGAAATAAAAATTTTTCATTCATACTTGCACTACTATCTAGTTTAATGGGATTTAAAAACGAGATTTATTACTGAGCTTATTGCGTATTCAATTGAGCTACCTTATGCTATTCGAGTATACCATTGGTCGATTGTAATTTCTATTATTGCAAATTGAAATAAATATAATTTTATATTTTGGTGAAATGTCTCCTAAAATAGAATTTATTTCATAAAAACCGTAGACTTGTTTAATAGGGGAGAGGTGTATAGCTATATCAAGACTGAACGTCATGAAAAAGTGAAGGTAGCATCGAAAAAGGGAAATATTTTCAATTTTTCTTTTTAGAGATTGACTATTACAAAATTACTAATCAAGCTGTCCTTTTAATAGTGGCAAAACATTTTATAAGGATTTAATTGGCCAACATTACGAACTATATGATTTATCAAAAGATCAGTTGAATTGTGCATTGAAAGCAATTTTTGAGTTAAAAGCCAACCTATTAGTCCCATTTTCAGTAAAAAATATAAAGCTAAATATTATGTTGGCGTTGTTTTTATAATGTAATGAAACATTAAAGATGTGCTTGTAATTTCGCACATTTTTAACTTATTCAGAGTTTAAACGCCTACAATGCTCCTACGTTTTAAGTTTTTTGTGATTTGTGAGTATAAATTTTGAATAAGTCGGCGAGGCGAAGAGTAATAATGAGACATTGTAAAACCATATTTTCACAAAACAACTTTTTTGAAAACAAATTGAAAGGGGTTGCAACCACTTTTTCTCCCACCACCACACATATTATTGGGAATAATTATCACTCAGAAAGAAGCCTATAAACGTTTGCACGAATCAATTCTATCTGAAAGATTCATCTCGTATATTTTGTTTATTATTATTATAAAACCAATGTTTGCATATTCGTTCTTCTTGAGTAAATAATTATTGCTGAAAAGATGATATAACCTTTTACAACACTTTCCTGAATAAATAAAGATTTTATAGAATAATATGCGATGCTCTGATGAAGATGAACAACTGAATAATAATGAATGTTCATTATATTAATTATGCTTTCGTTTCTTGAAAGCAAAATCTCTATTATGGCTACTTTTCTACTACACAAAGATGTACATTTGTGGCAAACGGAAAGGAACGCTGTACAAAAAGCAGAATCAATACCTCAATGTTACGTTCCTCCCTATTTTCTGAAATGAACTCTCTTCTCTTGAATAATAACAATGCTGAATTTTTAAACGTGTTTTCATCAGACCATTTTAGCTTACTTCTAATAAAGGTTTCTTGATCATTTATTAGAAAGAAATATCATCTTCGATTCTAAAGGCAACATAAGGGTAGCGAATAAAAATAGGTAGGTCAAATAAGGGAGCAAAATAAAAGAACTTTTTCCTTTGCAACTCTCATAATATTACTTTATAAAGTTTTGATCATGGACTGACTCATGCTGACGATATTTCAGACAGTGCTCCTAAGGATGATCTGAACTCAATTTTGAAAGATTATTTTTTCGTGATTATTTGGATAATGTATGTAGGTAATGTGGTAAAGTTTGTTAAAGGAAGGTACCATTTTCTTCACTATTCCCTTTTCGTGAGCGAGCAATACCACTTACAACTGGTCGTTTTGAATGTCTTCTATTGTAAAGTCACCGTGATTTGCTTTGTGTTGTTTAGTGATTTGAGCTCACCTTTTTTCAACATTATCATCATAATCAACATCCTCACCTCTTCTCATTCAATTTCATCTTCATCATAATAACATTGCATCTGCAACTAGATTTGTAAATTTGTGAATGCGAGTAATGTAGTCGGAGATGAAATGGAACGAGTTAGTTACTCGGTTCTCTTGTGGCTTTTGGTGCACACACATGACTACAGGCAGTTTTTCAGTGTGTCAGCAGTTAAGTGTCTGCACGGCTTGTGGTTGTATGTCAGGAGGAGAGTAAAATAGTAAATGAAGACTCAAATGTGATCATTATTCTCCTGNTGTCAGGAGGAGAGTAAAATAGTAAATGAAGACTCAAATGTGATCATTATTCTCCTGGACTGAAAAGCATTGTTAGGTAGAACGGACATACATTTTTTCAGAAAACGATTTGATCATCTTCGTTATTGATTCGTTCTTGAAAAAGTCTTTAGTAAGTTTTGAACACCTGGCATGGAAAGACCATGTCATTTATCCTTGTTTCGTTTTGCTTCATTATTGTCAAAGGAGCAAGACGTATCATGGGTTGATTAATGTTTCTTTTTACTTCTTTGTGGTCAATTTTATGTGTGTCTGTGTAAAAAACTTCATTTGCCAACTCAAAATTTCATCTTCAGAATGAAATGATCTGTAACAATTTTTTACAAACCAATGAAAGAATGCAAAGTTTGCGTTTTGTGTAGCGTTATTTGCGCAGGGACATTTAAAAAGTGGATAGCGAAACACGTGCGTAAAATGATTGTTAAAGTGCTTCACATCTATCCATCATCATTTCACAAAATGTTTTCAAATGAAAAAGAAGTATGTCACACACTTTGTTCGTGCCTATGTTCAATAACAAAACTTAATAATATTACCAAACGAACCTCAACAATAGAATAGGTATTGCATCTTTAGATAGAAAATAGTATCTTTAAAAGTAGTGAGGCAAGAAGATCATTTGTATGATAATTATTTACCAAGTAATTTTAAATTCACAAAAAGAATGAACCTTGTATCGTAGACGCGCGTGGTGTTATCTTCGTGTAAAACTAATCATGTGTAGACATGAACGTTTAAAGCAGTAGAAAGGTGCAGATTAGTTTAATTTAATTAAAATATATTACCATTTCTATCCTTCGTGCAAGTATGCCTACCAGTTTTTCAAATTATTGAAGTTTTATTACAGCAAAAACATAGTCTGTCTTGTGGTTTCTTATTGAAGTTTGACTAGATTTAAATAAGGCGTGTTTGACGACAAGACAGGTAAAAAAGATTAGAGAAATGCATATTAATTTTAACGAGCATTTGTGTTTGCAACTTTGCAATGTAAACTGTTGTATGAGCACATGCTGTTTTTACTTTTATAGTGGTCTGAATGTAAATTTTAAAATGCTTGTACCGACCCAGTGCCGCAACGCGACATTGGCATATCCGTTCACTTCAGGTTTACAATAATAATTGTTGTAGGAGTACTACAATGATCCAACTAAACTCCAAAGTTAATGCTGGCATTAAAATTATTTTTGTAAAGTGATTTTATATGTTTGTTTGTAACATAAAGAACAATATCCTGCATGAATTTAAAAAGTATCCAACATCGCGCAAGCATAAAATAGCGATAAAAAGGACTATATATGTTATAGAAAATCATCATTGGATTATAGTTAGGGTGAGGAAGGAATATTGCAAAGGAAACGTGTTAGATATGCACTGAGCATATATTTGATGAGTATTGTTTGATGTATCAATGATCATTTGCCTTTTTCTTTAACGAAAAAAATCATGTACGAAATTTGTGCAAATATACTCTTATCCAAATTCAAAATTTCGTGAAGCTTTCTATTTCTCAATCAACGAAGCAAGTTGAATCATTCATTTCTGGTCCACTAAGATAGCTTTTGTTTGCCAACATTTATTTGTGTTTTTAACTTGCATCCGCTTGTCGTATATTTTTGCAACAACGTCAATGACATCAAGACGTGCATGCATTGCACCATTTTGCATTGCGATTTTAGTATCGATTGAGTTTCAAACATAGGAATAAGTTTAAATACAGGGAAGCATAATTTGCGGCGATTCCCAGAATAACAAAGTGTAAATCATTCTAATAGATTCTTCAAGGAAAGTATCTGGCTAGCCTAACCTCACCTCAGATCTAGTAAAAATCTCTTAATCTAATCAGTGTTGATATCAATGTCACAGTCACGTTTGACGATAATTTATCAAACTTACTTTAGTTTTTGCCGCTATTTCAACATTTCTAGGGAGAGTGTACCTATTTCTAAGATATTTTGCAGGAAGTAATAATAATAACACATAAATAAGGTCTATGCATTTAGCTCAGTGGTACAACAATGCTGACATTCTTTTTGTGTTTGTGGATTGGAAATGTTTGAGTATTGCTTCTTCGAAGACATTTTTTACGCATACATTTATTAAGTCCCTAATTAATAGCACAGACACACATAAAATCACTTATAGACCGATAAACAGTTAAGAGACTTAACACAATTTCTCGTTTTCATCGGTTCTTCCTGAGTTCTCTTTGTGTGACTAAAATCCAGATTATTTGTCGAACGCTGTTGTTTTAAAAGTGGGTCAGAATACCATCATGATCAAGTTGATGTGATTTACATTCATCTTTTAAGGACAAAATGTGTAAAAGGTTTCAATCTGGCAAACTTGAGCGAATAATTGTTTCTTCTAACAGAAATCACATACCTTACTGTATAATCAGAGTGTATTATTGTTGCTCCTTGATTTTTGACTTGTAAGCTCGCTCACCGAAGAAAGTGAATTAACTTTGGATCAAACATAAGCAAAAGTTTGTTTGTTAACAGTGGAGAGTGATTGTCAGTGAAGTCTTTTGTCTTATTCATTTTCTATAAACTTGATATACATAAATAGTCCCGGATCGTTTCCAGAATTTTAATTTATTTTAAAAATCTGCAAAGCTGTGTTTCGAATTAAACAAAGGAAAATAAAAGCAAAACAAGCATCAGTTGGGTGAAAAACATGCAAAGCATAAACAACGAAAGGAGTTGGAACTTTTTCCGGAGTCATTTCATGACTTGCCCTACATTTCAGCTTCCTGTACGATGTTTTGAAAACTATAATGTTCCTCCTTCTAAACGATAAATTTCATCTTGTTACACATGCAAAGTTTTGCAAAGCATAAAAGATTTGTGAAAGCTTTTAAAAGTAACGTGTAAACATTCCTGTTCCTGTCATTCAACCCAAAAAAGATCGTCTTAAATATCACAAAGTCTGATAAATGATGAAACAAATGTGACTGACTGATACTTTGAATCACTTGGATTCTCCAGCAGTTTTTCTAAAATTATCTACAGGCACAGTAAACAGGATAGATACGGCCTATTTGTTATTATCTGTACATTTTGGATTGAATCATGGTCGTGACTGGAAATAATGATGATGATTATATTCCGTGTGGTTAAGGCTTATGTCTGCTCAAGTGCAAATTTCACCAAAGATGATAAAAGCCGGCTCTACTTTAAACATGGGTATATATTTTGTTGACTATAGTGTTAGTGTCGGTTGCAATAAGAAACTTTAATCGTTGTTTTTGTTCATCGTAAACTGGAAGTTAACACGGCATAAATACGAACTCTATAATAAAAATCATACGAACAGTGATAGTTACTTTTTTACAAGGGTGTAACTTTTAAACCGAATTTCTACGAATTCTCTTGTATTTTTATTTGCTGTCAGAGTGTTGAAAAATACCTTTTCAGACCACCTTTTAAAAGATGCAATAAAATTAGTAGACTTGAAGCAAACTAACCGTCAACATATTCGTTCTCTGAGTTATAAAAACGAAAAGGCTTTACAGGTTGTTTATGGGTCTTTGGATATTGAGATTTAGTTTGCCCTTTGAACTGTGTTAGAAAATACAACGATTGTTTTTGTGAATTTCAAATATGTATAATGCCTTATTTGGTCCAAAATTTTTATCTTTCAAATGTTTTGTAGTTGAATCTGCTAATTTGCCCTTTGAACTGTGTTAGAAAATACAACGATTGTTTTTGTGAATTTCAAATATGTATAATGCCTTATTTGGTCCAAAATTTTTATCTTTCAAATGTTTTGCAGTTGAATCTGCGTGTAGCTAGATAGCTAGATAGATAAAGAAATAAAAACAATGCCAGTCAAGTAGTTTGAAATGAAAAAGGAAAAATTTACATTCTAGCTGGAAGAAATAAAAGAATAAATTGGACGCAGTATAAGTAATTCTATAAAACTTTACGAACGGAGAAAGCATATTATGTGAATAATCACATTATTCAAGAAAAAATTAAATATAAGAAAGTGAAAGAGAACGTTACTTATGTTTACAGAGAGCTCATTGTGCCCCATTCATATCTTTTCTCATATGTTTGTATAATAAAATTCGTCGCACATTTTCATTTGCTGTTGTCGCCTTCGACGAAATAAAAGTGACTTTGACTCATCGTAGATGAATCCGTCCGCACGCCTAAAGGGAAATTACTACGTGGGGCTGCCACAATAAAACAAAAGAAAAAGGAGAAGATCTTGAGTGACAGGAAAGAATATGAAAAAAGCACTTGGAAGCGAGAGAAATGAAAAGGAATTTTGCGAGTGACTGATGAAAGTTTATTATTACATGTTGCCTTTGCTTTATATTACTTCATTATTTTACTCTGTCATTCATTTTTCTACATTTCGTGGTGTCTAAACAACAGTGCTGGGACGATGAGAGCCCACTCCTTCTGGTATTTTTGTTTGTGAAGTTTGATAAGTGTACATATCCCACTTTTTATGTTAGTTTTGAGTAGAATGTTATAGCTATTTATTTGGTTTATGAAGCTGATGATGATGATGGTAGAAATAAAGAGAAAACTTCCTTGAGGACTTGATGACAAACTCATACGAAGAAGAGTTGCGGTGTGGTACGCAGACTTTCACATATAAGAAGTGGCAGTGAACGATGATGGTGGTAGATGATGACACACGATTCATGATGTGATTATGTTTAGCCCGCAGGAGCTTATGTTCTTTCTCCCAAACCAAATCTCTATTTTTGTAATAATAAAAAAAACTTGCAGAAAGTATAAGCATACGGGCAATGCAAAACATTATTAGATCCTTTTCTACCACTTCAGCCTTTTTAACAATTTCCGTCGTGAAGATAAACTTGGAAAGTGTATCAAAGAAGATTCTTTTAGATGTATAATATATACGTATATTATATTAAGACTTTCTCGGGGGAGACATGTGTTGCAGACACTTTGTATGAAAAGTTTGGAATGCGGGTGACAAGGCAGCATTAACTCAAGTTTGGACCAATTCATGAAAAATCCACTCATTTCACTTTGCTAACAATCAGTTGTTTCTTTCTGGATCACATTATCATTATTTTGCTCAAGTTACTTTCATTGCTGAAGGAAACTACCGACGAGTCCGTTGAACCATTCTCTGAAACCTCTAATAAAACTCCAGACTCTGCTATAATAATAGCAGTTGGGCAAATGCTCACTTTTTAACTCTACGATACATGATCTACAATTTTCATCAACTCTCTCAAATCAAATGTTATTGTACATTGTTAACCTGCAATGTCACAGGAGCAGCAAATATATTATCATGTGACATGAATTTCTTTATTGTTGCTAGTTTGGTAACTCTTGCCAATCTGTTTTACGGAAGAAGACGTCGTAAATCTTAGTTACCCCTCATGCTACTTACTATTTGTGAACATCCAAACGATAATTTATTACCTTTGTTACAAAACATAGTACACGGAAATCGTTACAGTTCAGTATTATTTGTTGACAATTAGGAGTAAATACATCTTATCATGAAGTCTCTGCAATCGTGATCAAAAACAGTATCAACGATTTTATTTGCTGGTTGTTGGGTTTACGAATTACAACACATGTGTCATATCTATTGTATCAACAAAAATATGATTTAGATGCAATACGTGAAATGGAAGACAAAAATATGAAAATGTAAATCTAATTTTAAGAAATGGTGAAGTTACAGTTGCGTGATAAAATCAATATCAAACTATGCTTGTATATGAAGTCATGGATAAACAACTATGATTATTCAGAAAAAAATCATAAATTATCATTATATAAAAAACTATTGACCTTACCGTCTTAATGTAAATGATCATAAATTGCATTTTGACCATGAAATCAGAGCTGCTACTTTTGTTTTTACGAGTTTACATTTACCTGTGATTTCAAAATCAGCTTAGGTAGTTAAGTTAGGCAAAAAAAAAATTGCCTAGACAGTACTTATCATTGTGTTGAAGTGTTTGCTTATTCTACAGTACTTCTGCTTTGTTACTACTTAATGACTGTCAACAGTATTATATGCAAATGTTGATTCTACACTCATTAACAATGAACAGGAGTGGCCAAAGATCTGCAATGAATATTTCAGATAAAGATTTAGTTCTTCACAGTCGATGGAATGATATCTCACAAAATACATATTACATAGAGCTGAAAACTGAGAGACATCAATTCAAGCTGCATTATTATTAAAAGTACTAAAAACTCATAACGTTTAGAATACATAAAAAAGCAAAATACGCTTATCAAAGATACTATACGTAGTATAGTTTTCCTGTGTTTATAGAAAACCTATCAAATTGCAGTGTTGCTCTATTGCATCATAGTATTGTTTACATATTTGCCACCACGTCGATTAGCCATTTATTGCCAGCGTTGTTTTCATCGAACACAATGGACCATACTACCTTACTAAATGCGTCGTATACTGTCAAAACGAAAAAGGATAAAATTGCCCTGCCCATAATAGTTCAACAACAAAGCAGGAATAAATATGGTGTTTTCTGTTATGCTATCAATTTTAATCTTTTTGAATGAATGGACACATTAGTAAAGAGCAGCGTGAAGAGATTTGTAGCAACGGCTCCCTGAAAAGATGAAAGTTTTTGGAGGACAAGTTACATTATAAGAAGGCCACGTAAATTTAAAATGACGCTGTGTTATAAAGATTACATGCGTTTGAATATTTTACAATGAAATCATTAAACAGCAAAGTCACATACCGGTCACAGCCCAACAAATTGTCTTTCTGAATCAGAATGAGGATTATAATTTTGTTCATGTCATAGCCATAAGAAAATTCCTTCGTGGAAGATAAGAAAAGATAGAGATGGATGCCTCAGATGAGTTTCGATTTATCAACACCACACCACCTCAGGTTGGTTCAGGCAGTAGTACCTCGTCAACCAGAAGGTTGAAGAAGAGGAACAGTAGCGAGGCTCATGCAGGTGCTTCTGCAACAAACAGTTTAAGAACAGTGCCAGTTTGCATGTATAATGAGAATCGAAGCTTTAAATTAAGATTCTTTTGGGACAAGGCTTTTAAACTGTTTAATTCACACCGACCGGTGTACAGAGTAGAATCGGGAGTGAATTACCAGGATTTTGGAACAATAGGAAGTTGCAGTAATGCAACGCTTGATAACACAACAACAAGAAACGGGATTTTTGGAGGAGGAACTAGCTTAGTAAAAGTGAGAAGTCAAAGCCATAATCATCTCAACCGAATAGTAAAGTCAGGAATTGAAACAGATTATTTTAAAAGTTATACTACGCGCTGTGTTCAGCCTCATTCTTCAGCAACGACGTCACGAATTCAAACAACAACAGTAACAAGTGGTTCAAGTTCAGAACAAGTAGTAAATAGCAAAATGAATGGAAGACGCTTGTATCATGATAAGGATAATATGAACGATGTTGATGGTGGTGGTAGTTGTGCATCATCATTAATGCAACAACAAAACACAACAGAGGAACAAGATTTTATCCCAGTTATACCTGCTCGCATTAGGATTTCCGGGGGTGAAAAACCTCAGCTTGATGATAGCCGTAGCGACAGCCATTCCTTCTACAACTACGACATTAGTGATGCTAGTATGCATACAAACAGTTATCAAAGAGGGAAGAATGGTGGCATTTTGCATTCAAGCACAGCGGCGGCAGCGTCATTAACGGGTACATCTTGCATTGTGAATGAGTTTCCTCATTCAAGTAAAACAAAGAATTTAACAACCGCACCTGATCAGTTGCGACGAAGTCATAGCGTAAAAAGCCATCATTCTACAAATCGTTCAAGTCCTACTGGGTCTTCATATCAAAGTTGGAATTCCTCTTCTGCTAGCTCATCAAATCATAAAAGTGCTGCTGGTAATGGAGATAGTTTAACTGAAACTGTGGGTGGTAGTGGTGGAAGTGAATGTTTTAACATTGCTACTAATTCATCTTATCCACAACGTCGTTCTAAGCAAAGAGATCATTGCAACTGCCATAGTTGGGAGAATAGCTGTCAAGAACGGGAAATTATCGGGAAAGGTGTCGATGATTCAGACACAATAGGAAATGATTCTGGGCTTGACACTTGGAAGAGAGGATCATTAAGCAGTGCCAACCAATCCCAGCGAAATAGTAATAGCAGCAGTGGTATCGACGCCCAAACCCCACACAAAGAAATTTGTAAAGCAAAACCTGGTATTGTTTGCACTATATCTCAGAAAATTCCAAATTTTCCATCTAGTTATCAGGATGAGGATAATGATTTAAGTGACAATGAAAACGACTATGCAACTGTAGCCACGGAAGAGGAAGACGATGAATACGAGGTGGTCCAAGAATCTGATGGAATGAATAGGCGTGGTCCATTCTCCAGTGATAGTGTTGTTTTTACTGGTACAGAAGTCGTCGCTGCAGATGATAGGAATGATATTAGCACGATGATTGACAATGGGAATGTGATGTATGACTCGCTAGATGAGAATTACGTAGTACCACCAGTGTGTGGAAATACAACCGTTGTTTTAATAAATGGCTGCTGTCAATCAGAGCACTGTCATAATGCCCCTTTATCTGACACATTTAATTTCAGTGATTACGATGTGGAATGTATGAGTGAAATTGATTTAAACAGTGAACCAGGATCAGGGACTGGTTATGGTAATAATGAAGAATCTGTCAGCTTTGCAAACAGCAAGGCTGGTCATCATCAGGATAGCAATGGAATAGGGTTTGGAGGAAGCGAAGAGACTGGAAAAGAGATGAAATTCATTATTTGTCATTCTACTTCAGAGAATGAATTGGACAGTTTGGATTTAGCTATGTTTGAGGGAAAGCTTGCAGCAGGGAATGCAGCTGCGAAACTTTCCTCTTCTTCCAATGGATCTGGTGAAAGTTATAAAAATAAGTTTGATGGAGCCACCGTATTAACTAACTGTGGCAGTGCCAGTAGTAATAATAATAGTCATCATAATCCAGATGTCTATGCGGATGATGGTGTAGATCGAAACTCCAGTTTATATGCTGAAACTGGAATAACAATAAAAACAATAGGGGCAGCTACAGAATCGGAAGAAAATAATCGTTCCCAGTTACTAGTATTGAACCAAAAGTATGGTACAAATAATAGCACTACTAGTGCCAAAACTTGCAGTAGTAAAAGCACAAATAAAGGGGAGAAGTGGAATGAAGAAACATTTTCAAACTGGAGTGATGCTGGTAGCGAGTTTGAATTTTTAGGACCAACAACTACCTCTGCTATTGGTGCAGATACGTCAAATTGTTTAAGTAATAACGATTTTGAATTTTAAAGCAATATTATAACTGTACAGTAGCTTGGTCGTTTTGAAACAAAATAATGAGCATAGTTTTTGAAAGCAGCGTAACCTTCTTCTTGAAAACTATTTGTATGGAAGAAAGTCTTAAGTCTCTCATAAAATTACAATAACGTCTTGCCTTTTGTCTTATGCACAGAAAGGGTTAAAATAAAGCCCACCCTTTTTGTGCAAACAAACCTGAATACAAAAGTGTTTTACCAGAACATTACATTTACACAAGTACTGATTTCCCAAGTGGAATTGGTTA
>JAANSO010002383.1:0-13643 GCA_036507315.1 Lepidocyrtus fimetarius
CAGGAAGCGTAACTCCACGAACAAGTAGGATAAACATGACTATTGCCAAAAAAGGTATTATAAAGTTGAATGAGTTTCTTAAGATTGCTAAATTAAGCAAGAATGTTTACCCAAGTAAGGAAAAATTGCTGTGAAATAAGCTACTTTCCCCGATGATTTCACCCCACGAACCAAAGTAAAGAAGATAATTATCCAGGAGAGAAGCAGACACAAGGTTAAACGCCATTCTGGAAGACCAATGCCGTCATTTATATTATCCAATTGAGGAAATACTTCTTTCCTATGTGGCACCAACAAACATTTAATTTAAGGTATTATAGGTTGTAATTGATAATTCAAGACTATATTTTACAAAGCTTCTTACTCGAAATAGAGTTGGGCAAGACTAACATTTTCCGTACTATTATGGGCGGTGCCATTGCAGTATGCAGGATCACATTGGGCCTGTTTCAAGATTAAATGGTTTAAAATTACCAATTTTTTCTTGTATGTAAATTAGTAAATTCAATAAGGAAATTTGAAAGTATATTACCCATGGAAGAACACTGCTAAATGACGCAAAAAAGTAAAAGACAGTGAGGGCCATTAATGAAACGTAAAAAGAGACAACGCAAGCGGTACCTATGCAAAAATCATAACCATGAGAATTCTGTTATGAGTGAAATTTGACGGTTAAACCTTTTAGTAATTTGCCATTTGTACCGATCATGGAGCCATATCCAACACCTTTAAAGAAGGGTACCATTGCCCACACCTTCACCTATTTCAGATAAGAAAGGTTTTGTAGGTAAGAAAGGATTCGGTCAGTTTCCTGTAGAAATGTATTCAACCAATTAACATACCTGCCCGTACGATGAGAATTGTCCTATGCTCATTTCAAGAAAATACATTGGCTTCCCAATAAAAAGCAGAACACAAATGTAAGGGATCAAAAACGCTCCTCCTCCATTCTCGTAAGCAATAAATGGAAACCGCCAAACGTTCCCTAACCCGACACTCATACTAATACAGCTCAAAAGGAATTCTATGGGATTTCCCCAAGTATCTCTTTCTTCGTCATCATCCCCCAAATCAGGTGGAAGTCCAACAGACTGGGGTAATGAAGGTGGAAGAGCTCCAAGAACCTTGATGTGGTGACAGAATATAGTGGAAAATTAAGCAACAATTCTGTTTTATGTTTTAGCAGTTTTATATTCTTTCTCTGCTATAAATAGTTTCCGTACCTTTGAAGGTAATGCTTCATTGTCAACTTTACTGTTTTGGCTTATAGTAAAAACTGAACCTGACTTTTTCCCTGGTTGAGGTATTGTATGATTAGCAGAAGCAAAAAATAAATTGTTTGCGTATGTTTGATGTTGAAAATTCTCTGGGATTCCCTGCAGATTGAGACCAAGAGGTTGAGTTTGGCTTTGTCTTTGAGGGTACGACTGACGATGCTGCTGAAGGTATCGATTGTGGCCTTGATCAATACCATCATCTCTAAAAGCTTGATTGATGTGACCAAGTTCCTACAAAAAAGTTTTATCATTGGATAAGGAGGTTTAGCGGATTAATAAACCTTATCATGCTTACTATACACTATATGCAACTTATAATTAAAAGGCTTGACGTAAATTGACTTGGAATGGAATATTTAGGGTATCCGATTAGTAAATGTTTTTATAATCGAAAGAAACTTTTTGAACAGCCGCCCACAAATTATACAATCTAGGCAATTGTCAAGCTAAAAAGGTAACTTACCGCATCGACAATGCCAGAGGCGTGCTTCCTTCCGTTCATCATCGCCGCCTTCTGTTTTTCCATAATTACAGATGAAGTTGGCACAAAAAAGTTGACGGATTTAACTGAACTTTATATCACAAGGTGAAGGCATGTACGCATGCATGGAGAATAAAACTGGAAAACGTGTAGAAATACTAATTATGTACTTTAGGTCCAATTTAAATTAAAATTAAACGATGTGACTTTCACGTCCGGTTTAGAAGAATGATAGTTTACGACTGAGTTAAAACTTTGGATGTCCGACCTCATTTCTCCTTAATCTTTTGATCGTTCTAACCGAAGGCCATCGAATAGCGCACTTAACTAATCTCAACTGTTGTGTTAAATGAAACCTCTACTCAATCATTGTCTTTCAGCAATAATAATTAATCGTTCAGAAGATAAAATATTTGGAAGAACACACAAGAATTTTAATATGCAGCTTTTATAATGAATTAGCAGCTAAATATTTATTTATTTTTAAACATTTGCCCAAATATTCCAGCTAAAAGGCCATAAACATACCACCCTGAAATTAATAATCAATTTATTCTTTCTCAGTCATGCATATTTGCTTTCCCCGATTTTCCTTACTTTTGCTCACCTCGACTCGAAAATGCATGCAAACTTCAATTTTTTATTTCATTCCTTGAGATCACTTGATTTTAAAAGCAACTGTTATAGTGCCTCTTTCGTTGTAATTTTTGGTCACGCAATATGATTTTTCAGTTTTGAATTTTTAATCATGTCAAACTCTAAGACTTTAGACTGATTGAAAATAAACTAACCTTTGCGATGTTTGACTTTAAGGATAATAGTGACGATGGTGGTGTACTACAAGACAGACTAAAGAAATGACGAGCTTATGAGTTTGTTTCAATAAGAAACGTAACTTGCTTTCGAAGGCGATCAATCTATTCTTTTTAATTTTTAACGTTACTTGATTCGTTTCCAAAACTCACACATACAGATTTAATTAGCTGAACTTTTCAATCACTATCACCCACAAAGTGAATCTTGTTAATAGTCCTTCATCACATCATAATTTAATTAATTAATGCTCCGTATGAATATTACCTTATTTTAATGAAGATTTTTAATGTTTGGAAATGGCAACTTGTAACACTGAAAATGAATCCACACAACCATCGCCAGCGACAGGAGTTGGAAAACTAACTGAATTGCCTGGCTAAATCCATTTTCAGAGTTTTCGTATTGCTCTACCCTGAGAATTTCCAAAAAGGGCAAAGTACAAAAAAGGGTAATGAGAAAAATGCAGGTAAGGTAGGTGTGATATAATTATAAGTAGTAGGAACCTTTGTACCTGTTATCAAGCCCTTTTGTGACAAGGGACAAGGGCAAAAAGTAGGAAGGAAGTTTCAGAAGAAGGTCTTTCCTTTTGTTTAAGAGATTTTTAGGTTTTTGGTAACACAACCCTGAACTGATTCAAGGTTATGGCCTAAGAAAAAATTCCTTTTGATTAAGAGGATGATCATGATGATGCATGGAAATTTAACCTGAAAATGTTTTTGACAAATATTCCCGGAACATGTTGTTGAGAATTACTGCGTAATATATATAACTTTGTGGATTTAGGATAATACAAATTAAAAAAGGATCTTTGAATGTTAATGATGGCAAATTAGTAGCACGTGCTTATATAATTATAGTAATGTGTTTTAATAAGTCTTTTTATTTCCATTTATTGTGTACGCTGGCTGTTTGGTATTGTTAGCTATTTAATTATTTTTCGCATTTCTTTTCATTTATATTTTTAAGCAACAATATTTTAAAGCAAAAAATACGGTTGTTTGTTATAGACTCAAATTTGTTCCAGCTTTGTAAATTTGTCATTTAACCCAATATTTTGCATCCAACGGGGTAAACTGCAACTGTTCCATTTCGGATGATGTAGTTCAGTAAAACCAATGTAAGCCACTTTTTATTACTATTTTAGCATAATGTTTACAATAGGGAAGAACACGGGGTCGGAAAACTTATAACAATGACCATTCTTACATACTATGTTTCAAGGAAAAATACTTAAAGTTTAGCTATCATATTTTTTTGTTTCAAAATTGCTGACAAGTTATTTATGTATAAGTGTTGATGTGGGTGCAACGATTTGTGTTACATCATATCTTAAGAGAGTTCCATTCAATGATAAAATGAAATCTTACAATTTGGCTTCTTTTTGGCAAACTATCTGTATATTATGGATTATCTCTAACAGTATCATTTTAATTGCAAGGTCCGAAGACACGGAAAAGGTGAATGTTGTGGAGGCTAAGGCTAACCCGGAAGGGTCAGCAAACCCTGAAGTAGAAGCAACCCCTGAAAAGGAAGTGCAACTAGATGCAAAATCTGGAGAGGCTGAACAAGAAACTCAAAAATCAACGCAAGTTGTTGAAGATCAACAGCAACAATCTGTAGAGGACGGTGGAAAAGATGTCCTGGTTCTTCCTCCTGCAATGGTCAATGTGCCTGAAGTTAAACCAAAAAGATTTTTCCGAAAATTAAAGAATTTACTCTTTAGAAAGAAACCAATATTTGAAGAGTTACTGGATATCGGCCAGCAAAAAGTATTGGAGGTGGCGGATAAAATATTCAGTTTGAAATACAATTCATTGCGTAAAATAAATAAAAACCATCATTAAAATACTTTCATTTATGTGATAAGATGGTAGTTAATTCTTTTTGTTATTTTAGCTGTCAAGAAACTCGTAAATTTTGACGCATCAAGC
This sequence comes from Lepidocyrtus fimetarius, assembly GCA_036507315.1. Taxonomy (NCBI): domain Eukaryota; kingdom Metazoa; phylum Arthropoda; class Collembola; order Entomobryomorpha; family Entomobryidae; genus Lepidocyrtus; species Lepidocyrtus fimetarius. The sequence continues at coordinate 4,506 of JAANSO010002383.1, forward strand.
ACCGAAGAAAATTTGGAAATCCAGGCTTTTGAGCTCCTAGGCGGAATTGTTGGAAGAGCAGTAAGAAATGCAATAATTTGCTCTATGGAAAGAAACAGTACATCCCGTATGGGAAAAGAATGCTCACATGAAGGACTCAGTGTACTTAATTCAAATACTGGCGATTTTGATGATTCTCCCCGGCCTCCAGATAAACTTTGCTCACCGGATGACCCGGAAACTGGAACTAGCATTGAATGCCAGAGAAGACGAAATATTGGAAAGAAAGGTTCAAAAATAGATGTACATAAAGGACCTCCTCTTGATAATGTTGTTGTTGTGCACAGCACGAAAAAGTCTACTCCGTCAATTCGGCTTCCCCCAAGTGGGAGCTTGCGAGAAGCTTTAGATAAAAACGTATGGGATATACGGAATCCTACAAAATTTATCTTAAATTTAGTTCCATATGAATTTCTGAAGCAGAGATCTACTAATGATCAAGTTAATCAACAGATTATATCAGGTATAGAAAAATAAGATGGTGACATTTTGAAAAAATGCTAACTTGAATATAAGATTAAAATAACCGTGGGATTCCTTGATATCATAGCGTACAAGGAGAGATATGGGAACCACGAACCACTAAACATTGTTGAAATCAAATGGCCAACAATTTGGCCAAAACGTCAGACCGTAATCCAACTTGCGGCGAGATACATGTCAACGGCTGACCAGTTAGCCAGGCTATTGCTTAGATGGCATCGTAAAAGCCAGATTAAGTTAGATAAGGTTCACACAATTGGTTTTTCTTTTGGTAAATGATTCACTATTCCCTTGATATTAGTCATAAAAATGTTGACCAATAATCCATCCCTTTGACAAATTCTAGGAGCTCATTTGGCTGGAGTAATTGGAGCAATTATAAAGGAACGAGTGGGCGTTCCTGTTGAGCGAATAACTGGTAATTCCGAAACTAATACTTTTTTATAATTCTACAAAATTTTGTTATTTTGCATTTATTATTGTGTTTACCTAGGCTTGGATCCTTTGGGTTGGGGATTTGATCAAATGGACGGGTATGTATGACTGTAACTGCATGAAAGTGTTACTTGTTGTAGAAATTACTTATTTAAATTTTATTTAATTTGAAAATTTGGAACAGGTACGGAGTAGAACCAGAGTTGGACCTGACTAAAGATGACGCAGCCTTTGTAGATGTAATTTTTAAAATAATTTCCTTCCAATATTTTTATTTTACCCTAAACCTAGCTCAGTATTGGGAAATACCATTTGTATAATTATTCATTTTCAAGATAATTCATACAAGTAGTCCAGACTCTAATTATCATTTCATTCATTACGGTTCCAATGAAAAACGTGGAACAGTTGACTTTTATCGTGAGAACCTAATTATTTTTTAAAATTTACTAACTTCTACTCACACGAATGCAATTGCTGTAATTAGCGTTTAAAAATATCAATTCATGCAATTTTAAAACCCACCAATATAGCCAATAACGGACGCGCACAATATTGTGAGCCAACGGATGGTAATTGCTGTAAATCAATATGCATTTTATATATTTCGCGGATTTATATTTTTGCTCTTTAAATTTTAAAACAAATAGGTCTGTGTCATCATTTCTACAGCGTTGTGCTATATGCTGCTACTATTGTAAACGAAAACTTTAATGGTTGCAAATGTGAGTCATGGGATGATTTTATCATTAAACGCAAGTGCACTCCTTGCCTCAATTCAGTTAAGATGGGAGAACATGTCGACAAAGAGTAAAACAAGCAAACTTTAGTTTAACTTTAATTGCCACACAATGCATAAAAATATTTTGATTTTTCTTTTTCAGAAAGGCAAAAGGAGTTTACTATCTGGTGACGGCATGAACAAAGGAAAACATCTACAATTTTAAAATAGTCTAATTTCCGTAAAAAATGTATTACAGAATTCCAGTTTCTCCACAAAATAATTAAGATCTTGCAATTGAAATTAAATACAAATTGGCGCATATGTAAGGGCTCACAAGGCTGTTACGTACGTAAGCAAATAGTGTTTACCTACGACGGCTTCCTTAACTTACGTCATCATCCAATGAAGGAAGATCAACTTGAGAATAACTTTTATTGCGTAATTTTCTTTAATAAACAAGCCATACGATTGTTGTTATCTATATTCGCTAAAGATTGGTTTGTCAGTTAGCCAAATTGACTAGTAATGACCTTCCCTTTCAATTTGGTCATACAACTTGTTACTTATCATGGTTCGTTGTGTGGGTCAACTATTATGTAGTATTGAAGTAGGCATTATTATTTACAATTTAATGCAACTGCATCTTGATGATTTGATTATCATTCATTACTCATTCATTAGATAAGCGTCAGCAATGGCACCGTCTATACATAAACTAAACAGTAGTCCTCCTCGTCCAACAAACTGTGCAAATGATTTGTGCACGGAACAGTTTTCATTCAATATTAGAATTAATCTTACCTAACATACAGAAAATGCCTGTGTAAAATGTAATGCAACGAGTAGGCCACAAACTGGTGGACGTTCAATTGATGTAAATCCCAATTATCTTTTACTTTATTGCTATTGTTCATGCTTAGTCATCGTCTAATCATCCTACTTGATCCTATTCTTGCGATCATCAACAATTATTGGTGGCTGGTCAAAATTTAATGAATGAAGTAAGTTTTTATGACGATAAGTATCAATCAATGAATAAAATTGTGTTCAAATCGCTTGCTTTGCAGAGGGTGAGTAGACGACTTACAAAGAATAGATTAGCAAACAAGCAAGGACTGCCGCTATGCATTGACTTGTCGTAGGGCTGATAAGTATAATGAATGGTTATCAAGCACTTCAAAATTGTTTCAAAAATGATTCACACACAAGTTGAACGTGTGTACATTATGCGTGTTGCGTGCAAAAAATTGCGAGTAGGATGAAGTTGTAGAAAAGGTAGTTTAAGTTAATAGCAGTTTCCAAAAACTTTGCTCTAGTAAAACATTTGCTGACATGGTGCATCATCATCGTTATAATGCAGTAACATCTATCAAACATCATGCGATTCAATTCTTATAGACTTTAATCATAATCAAAGTAACATAAATAGCATCTTATACAGACATTTTAATACTTTGAAATACTTACGTGCAAAAGCTTTACGTTAGGCAAGTTTTGAGGGATTGATTATTATTGGCCTAAAACTACAAAATCAAAGTTGCGGAACGGCTAAAAATTCCAAACCAACATTCACTGCTCATCATCAAAATTCTAGACCATATAAATATACCTTTAACATGAACTTACCTGTAGAGCTTATCATTATATACCTTCCTTGCATGGTCCGTAAATTCATGAAATGAAAGTGCATATATCCTACCACCGCTTTTACTATAAATAAGATAAATTTAATATACTGTGGACTGGTGAACCCTTACCTATTAATGTTTCGAAGTAAAAATCCTGAAGATTCGCTGTATTAAATAACGTACCATTGCTTTAGATAAGTTGAAAATTTTTGCTTAACATAAATATAATAAAAAATATACATTTCATTGCCAACCTATAACGAAAAAGAAAGTACGATGCAAACAAAAAACTGTTTAATTTTTTAAATCAGCTGCCATTTTAATTAAAGTTCCAAAACTTCTGTACAAACAACGATTAATTGCATTTCATTATCAATCGTTTCAGCAAAATTCTGAGTGTTCTTCACTTCTTCAGATAAAAGTAAAAATTAAAGCAAAACGTTCGGCAATATAATTGTAACAGTCATAATTACTAGAATTGCGTAAGGATTTAAAATCTGTGAGATTGTTGAGTGACGTAAACAGCAAGTGGAACAGGATATTTTGCAATTTCATGGAGTACTATAGCCAATAACACACTAGTGCAAATTATGTAATTCCAAACTACAACTTGTGCCGTAGTAGTGCCATCCCTCACTTGATGTAACCTTCCCAAGAAATTCCTCATCACTATACAATCATGCAAAGTGTATGAGTATTTAGTTATTAATTGTGCTAATTTTTCTCGGATGTCCGGAAAACTATATGAATAGGTAAACTACTTTTTAACAAATTAATTTTAGCCTCTACCTTGTTTTAGAATCAGAATGGTTTTGTTTTGAAAAAACAAACGCCACATCTAAACTCAATTTGAAAACCCCATTGTAATACAACTTCTTCTGTAATCTTTCAAGAATCCAATCCATTCTTTCTAGCATTTTTTACCTGTAATCTCAACATCTACCTCAATTTTCTTCACTTCCGTCCTTTTTTACTTGCAAAGTTGATCTCGTGTGAAAATTATAGCAAGCACTGGAGAAAATAGCCTTGATGTATATTAACCTTACGTCAAATAAAAACATACATAGTTATTACATACCTACCTATAGTTGCATAATAATAAAACAAGTTAAATTCTCACCAGCAAAACCAGCGAGGTGGGAAATTACTTTCAATTTATTGCAAAAAACTCAAGACAATTAAACGTAAAAAATGAGACGTTTCTTGAAAAAAATGATAGTGTTTGCTTCGCTAAGCAGTAGTGGGTCGTCTTTTTCCAAAACCTCTCAAGTCAGAATTATGAAATTTTAATCGCATATCATACAATTTTTCGCTTTGCATCGCTTATCAAATAGTCCGTTTGACTAACCATAGGTAGGACGGAAAGGTACGTTCAGATTCTTTTCTCGGATAGTTATTCTTGCTTAGAGTGGACATTTGTATAGCAGTAGTATTCATGGACTGTAAGAAATTTAGTATAGCGGACGGATGATATAAATAAACTGGTCAATCAAGGAAGTTTTTTAAATATTTTCCCAAGCTTCCCTTTTAAGGTTTTAAATTTCATTTGACTTAGATTAAAATTAAAATAATATTATAATGCATAATTGTGTGTACTTTGATGCATATTATTGTTGTTACTTACTTGTACTGTAAGTAGTCAACAATCCTTCTTTAAATTTAGGTACTCTGTCCACAACAATAATCCCTTTCTCCATTTCCTTTTACATTATTTTCAGTCACATTGCATACCTCATACCTAGGTCCACGATAGCTTCATTTCTTTTACTTTTTCAGTCAATGTCCAAGAAATGGTATTGAAAACAATGAGGTGATTGTTGTTGAAAGTAGACAAACATTTCTTACAAAATATACTTCAAGCGCTCGGCGCTCCCTGTGAATAGGTTTCATTCAAATATTTAAAACAATTTCGCAAGGTTTTAAAAATAAAAATCGACTAACAACCTACAAGAAATCTAAACAAATCATTGTCCTTTAGTACCCACTAAATTGCTACTGTTAAATATCCAGACGTCCTACATGTAACATGCAATTGTAATTACAACGCTGAAGAGGAAAAGCTAAAGGAAAATTAGTTTATACAAACATTAAAATTGCATGGGAAAAGCTGAATGGAAATAAAAATGGAACATGACTAATTTTATTAGCATTGAAATACTGGGGTTATTGCTTAATGAAGCAGATTGATATGCAAGAAATAGGAGCTCATAATTGCATTAATGCTTTTACTTATTAGCTTTATTAATCTTGTTACGCAAGTTAAGTGACTGTGCGTGTTGGGTTTGCGCTTTGTTGGAAATGATCATGGAATTTGACGATGACGATTGACGATATAGCGCTGCTGGTATTATTTGATTAGAACGAAACGTTATTTACTGCGTGTGAATGAGCGTCTTCTGTTAATATGAATGTTGTAATAATTGCCATTTGATTCCAAAAGACTTCCCAAAAATGTGCACGAGCAAAACATGGCTGCAAAACGCAGACAAACGGTTAGGTACCATCCTTGCAGTTACTTAATGACTCATCTTTGCCATCAATAACAAGCAAATGTAAGAATTATTAGGAAAAAACGCAGTATATGACTATGACGCAACATTTTACTGCTTTATCTATGATCTATATGATTTTCCATTGATTTTATAAATACTCATTCATCATAAAATGTAACCGACACGTGAGCAAAATGTCTCCTCTTCCAATTCATTTAAATACCAAACCACAAGAGACCTAGACTTTCAAAAATTATGAAGCAATACCGAATCATTCTCCACCGATGAATGGACGTCGTTTGTCGGTCGGTGGCCGGACATGAGTTCGATCATCCTCATCAGCGTTTCTGGTTAATGGTGTGAATATAAAAGAAAAACACGAGTTTCGTTGAATAGATATTATGTAAGATGGCCAAAGGCAATAACAATTTTTCGCAATATTGAGGAAGCATTTTCTTCCCATGTAGAGCACGCCAGCCACCACCTTTTCCCTATCGCTTTCATAACTTTAATTGTAAATTAAAAGATAAATCTATTTTATCATCATCCATCTTTCACCCGCCTACTAATCCACTCACAACAAACCATTGCATGTCATAGTCATCATCATGGGAAAGCATAAAGCCAAGCTTAAACGACAAAAGTCCAGCAAATAGCAATCTCCTTGCCAATTCTGATGAAGAATATTATGTACAAGGAAAGAGTTATATAACCAAGGTATGAGTATGATATAGTCAAAAGCGCTGCTGAGGAGGTATATATACACACACGAACAGCCACATCCTATCTAGAAACGAACACAATTGTAGTAGTTTTTTGGCCGCGCCGTATCTCTCAAAGTTTGATGATAAAATATCAATTCAGTCTCATTCCTCAAACTCAGTTCTCGCAGTCAGTCGTCCCAGTCAAAACTCTATAAAAAGAGTTGAAACTTTCTTAGTCATAATATTTATAGTGGCTAAACTTTATTTTTTTAATTATTATTATTTTTGTTAAAAAATGGGTGGCAATAGTGCGGCAAGTGTACACCTTCTTAATATAAGTCAAGGCCCAGCTGGAGGTGGTGGAGGGGAATCTTTAATTTCTGGAGGAGCAGGTGCTTCAAATCCTTCAGCAATGAACGCCCACCTCGGCTCACAAGTCCTTGTCTACAACTCCAAATTCCCGATGAACTATACGCCCAGCTATTTGACGCTGTATGAATTTGAAAAGTTTGAGAATCACGAGGAGTGGCGTCAATGGATGTACTCGCATTGGCAGTGGAGCGTCTACGCTTCCGCTATTTACGTCCTCCTTGTTTTCCTGGGTCAGTGGTTGATGAAGGATCGACAGCCTTTCCAAATTCGGAGGATACTAACTGCTTGGAACGTCGTCTTGGCTGCTTTCTCAATTGCCGGTTTCCTAAGGAGTGCTCCGGAACTTATTGTTTCTGTTGTGGGATCCAATGGAGGATTTCATCGATCTGTATGCTATCTGTAAGTTATCATTATTTGTAATTAAATAATTGAATTATGATTACTTTAATTGTTGCTTCTTTAATTTATTCAATTCGCTTAAAAGAGCTTTCATTATATCACGTTGTAAGCAAATAATCATGCAAAGCCGCATGAGAGCTATGAGGAAAATCTTGAACATGCCTCAATTTCAGGTTCATTGCGTAATGATTAGATTTATGAGGATGTTATTAAAGATTAAAGCAAGCGGAAAGTATACGGAAATGATTTAATTTTTACTTTTTTACAGGGAAAACCATAATGCAGCAACATTCCTTTGGGGGCTACTATTTGCTATTTCGAAGATAATTGAATTTGGGGATACGGCATTTATCGTTCTTAGGAAGCAAATTGGATGATTTCTATTAAATACTGTATTCTTTCACTTTAAAATATTCATTCTACCTATTATGTACCTATATTAAAAAGAAAAGGGAGTTGTGTGAGGATGAGAGCGAGGATATTCTATGATGATAAGATAATAACATTTCACGTTGATGACAATGGTTGCGGTGAATGAATATGGTGTGATTGTGATTATAGTGATGATGAGTATTTTTAAATGTAATTTTTTGTTTATTATCATTCCAGGTATCACCACATGACCGTTTGCATTTACTGCTGGTTTGCGCACGGCGACCACGACCCATCAAGCAGGTGGTTTTGCACAATGAACTACATGGTCCATGCTTTGATGTATTCCTACTATGCGCTCCGAGTAAGTGTTGTTTGCAAATAATAAAAAGAGTCAAGAGTTAAATGATGCAAAATGTTATCATTAACGTTGCATCCCATATTTAAAGGAAACGACACAAGCATGAAAAGTTATTTAAATGCTACATGCAAGGTTGTGCTTGTATCATGCACGGGATTTAAATATATCCGGAAATATTTCTAATGTCAATTATGATTTTGATGATTTCAGTCTCTGCAAATTAAACTCCCTCGATCATTTGCAATGTTTTTGACATGCCTCCAACTAAGCCAGATGGTTGTCGGACTAGTTGTTAATGTCCACTCTTACTATATTCTAGGTAAGCGCATAACCGTTTGCTAACCTTTTTTAACAGTTTCTAATGCAAATGGCCGAGCGTTTTAATGACTTGTTCATTTTTATATTGATAAACAGCAAATGGAGGAGAATGTGCAAGACCAATTTCAAACATTTACTTGGCTCTGGGAATGTACTTTTCGTATTTCTTGTTATTCGCTGATTTCTTCTATAAGGCTTACTTTAAGAAATCTAAGAAGGCAGCAGCAGCCGCAGCAACTGCCAAGTCAACAAAGAAAGTTGATTAAAATCTCTTGCAGTCTCTCTACTGCCGACATTAACCAATTCAGCTAAGCTTATCAACTAAAGAGAACAGATAGGATAAGATTTATAATTTTTCTAATATATAAATCAATGTATTTTTATTCTTGAAAAACAAGTTAATGTTTGTATAGAGTTTATAGATGTATAGAAATTTTCAATTGAATTGTCAGACTTACTTTCTCAATGTATTACTTAACTGAGTATGTGTTTTACTCACTTGTTAATAATAAAAGTGTATTTATGAGATATAATTGTCACTTTATATCATTAAGGTTTCAGGCAGGTGCACTTTATATTATTACCAATTCGTATTCTAAGTACAGATCTTCAAAATTGTGGAAACAATCATTATTATGGTTATATAATTTTGTACCTGTATCTATTTTTTGATATTGTATTAAAAATTCCGTGCTTATATGTACATACATACGGAAATCACGTATTATGCCTGATTATGTGATTATGCTTATTTCTGAAGTCGACCACAAAGACTAATTTAGTAATTAAATATGTTATACACAAATATCTA
>JAANSO010002384.1:0-13643 GCA_036507315.1 Lepidocyrtus fimetarius
ATGCTAGGACGGCTACCACAACCAGTATCAGTAAAATTGAGAGGAAGAACACCTGGAAAAGCTGACGAAGCATCCATTTTGGACGACCACACTTCATAATTTCCTATTTCATTTAAAATCTAATCTCCTCTTCTTTTTAACACTTCAACAATGAAATCCCCATTGAATTGTTGAAGTCGCTTTTTTACCCCGAACAAGCCCTTTCCTCCTTACTTTCCCCCTCCACAGCAGGAACTGGAACTCCCTCCCTCCACTTCCGCAGGCTTATCCTTGACCGCATCAAGGCTTTTAAAACGAGGCTTATCTTTCCCGTGATTAAGTTAACGTTTCACATCATCAACCAAGTTTCCGGTTAGCAGATACAAGATTAACAAATCACTTTAAAATCACTTCAAATTTGCAAATTGTTAGAAAATTTTCATGAAATTTGCTAATTTTCTTCGTCACATGTTTGTTTATTCGTGTTTTTAGTAGATTCATTGTTATTTAAATGGACGTGAGTAATGTGCATTTTCACACAGGTAGGTAGGTGTAGGCGTATCTTGCAAATTTAAAACCCTTTCTCTCTCTGCCGGACTACACAAATTGTTACATAACATCCCCATCACTTTTATATTGACAGGATAGGATAAAGAAAAAGAAGATTTTAAAATTCGCGCCCTTCCCCTCTACTCCGTCCCAAGTGGATCAGATGACTGTGTTTGGCTCAGCCAGCAAATTCTCGCTTCATCATTCGGCAAATTTAGCCTTTTCATCCTTTCTTTGACAGAGGAAGATAAACAGTGGAGCTGACAAGTTTAATTTAAAATTTAATTACAATTAAAATTAATTATCTTTTGGAGTGAACAAGCTTTGGGGAATTAAAGGTACTTGTAGTTAATTTTATTAAAATAATTGCCGTTTGATTGTCATATGTTGAAAAATTGAATTAGATTTCAGAGTTAAATTTGTAATTTTTTTTAAATTAAACAGTTGCATCATGTCACGAGGAAGTAGTGCGGGATTTGATAGGCACATCACCATCTTTTCCCCGGAAGGACGGCTGTACCAAGTGGAATATGCTTTTAAGGCAATCAATCAAGGAGGGATGACTTCCGTTGCTCTTCGTGGAAAAGATTGTGCAGTTGTGGCTACTCAAAAGAAAGTTCCTGTAAGTAAATTAACAGTTATTTTTGGTTATAATTCACCCCACAAGTTACTTTATTCTTATTAGTTTATCTTTTAAAATATTTGCAGGACAAGCTTTTGGATCCTTCAACTATCACTCACTTGTATAAGCTGACTAGTGGAATTGGCTGTGTTATGACTGGAATGTTAGGTAAGTTAATATTATGTTATTTCATTGCACTTTACTTTGTACTTTATTTAATTTAAAACAATGTAACGATTGATTTGTGGAATTTATGTTAATTTAGCGGATAGCCGCTCCCAAGTTCAAAGAGCTAGGTATGAAGCTGCTCAGTGGAAGTATAAATACGGCTATGAGATCCCTATTCATATGTTATGTCGTCGAATAGCTGACATTTGCCAGGTGTATACCCAAAACGCTGAAATGAGACCACTTGGCTGCAGTAAGTAGTGACATACTAATATTTTTTAAATACTTTTTTATGCAATTAACACTTCATTATTTTTTATTCCAGGCATGATGCTGATTGGAATAGATGATGAATCAGGTGGACCTTGTGTTTACAAAACGGATCCAGCCGGGTATTATTGTGGATACAAGGCGTGCTCTGTTGGAGTTAAGCAAGTTGAGGCGTCTTCCTTCTTGGAAAAGAAATACAAGAAGACGGAAAACTACTCTGTGGAGGATACTATCCAGGTATTCAATGAAAACCTTTCGCCGTATTAATATGCCGATTATTATGATTGTTGAGATTCGCAATTCTCTAAAAACTCTATTTTAACTTATCTTTCGCAGTTGGCCATTCAGTGCTTATGCTCAGTTCTTTCTTCTGATTTGAAGCCATCTAGAAATGGAAATCGGAATCGTTACAACTGATGCTCCACAGTTTAGGTAAAAATCTTACCTTATTTTGCGTGATTGCATATTATATCTGAATATTATAAAAAATTATTCAACCCCACATTTGTCAATTTATAGGACCTTGTCGGAGAAAGAAATCGAGGATCAATTGACTGCACTAGCCGAAAAGGAAGCTTAAGTTAATAAATAATTAAGTGTATTAGATGATGGAATTAAGTGATTTTACTTTATACTATCCATCCAAATCTAATGAATTTCAGTAACTAGCACTATGTCTATTCAACCCTTTAAATGTCTTATTAATTCATCATTTTGTTTAACATGCGTATTATTAAATAAATAAATGTTTCTTTAATATTTGATATCCAAATATATTTACATGCATGGGTGTTCACAAAACAATTTCCGATACGATAATTATGATTATGACATACCTCATAGACATCCATTTACATAGTACAAAGTTCATTCTTGTGGCATATAAAAGTTAGAAGAAGTTTATTGTAAAACAGTAAATTAACACACTTAACTTATAGGAAAGTAAACAGAAAGCAGTTTAAATTAATCTTTTGAAGGAGCCTGCTGGGATAGTGGATTTTTGAGAACAAGAACAACCGAGTCGCCTCTTAAAAACATTTTTGAGATAAATCTGTCCTTGTTTACTGGTTTAGCCTGCAATAGAAAAAATATTAGCTTAAAATCCAAAAATAATTAGTTCAATTGAATGGTTTAAATTTTTTCATGTTACCTTCTTCTTCCCTTTACCACTTCGAGGTGTTTCCGTCCACATTTCCTTTACATTTTCTAATACCATGTTGCAATGACGGTCAAATGCTTTCACTCGCCCTAAAAGTTTCTTGTATGTTCCTGCAGCTAATTAAAACCTGCGAAAATGAACATTCATTATCAGAATGATTAGATTTCAGTTTAATCATTTGGTGATTTTTTAAATGATAATGAACATGATAAAATCTTTTACCTGGGTATTATTCTTAACGGAAGTGGTAAGAATTGACAATGGTCCAGTACTAAACTCCTCTTCTTCCCTTTTGGCCAACTCCTCTGGAGTCATTTCCGATTTGGGTTTCCTAAAAATAAAAACACATCACATTAATAGATAAACTTTAAATATAATAGAATCGCAAACTAATCATCTAAAAAAATACAAAACTTTAAAAGCCACTTACGCAATTGCTGCCATTTTAATAAATTATCATGAACACAATTAAAACACAATTCAAATTTTTCAAAACTTCAAACACTTCCAACCCTAATTTCCAACAGTTTCCAAAGTCTGTTTAAAACAGTTAATTACACAATTTAATTAGTGATTTAATTAACCATTTATTACACCCAAACGTGTATTTTTAAAAAATTAAAAGCAATTAAGCTTTGTTTACAAATTTTTGTTTTGAATGCCAAAACAGTGTATAAAATACGCTTGGATAGCCGGTAATAGAGAAACTAACGCAAAGCTGGGCTTTTGTATTTTGTACAAAGCAAGACACTCAATGGCCCTCTGCGCTTGTGATGCACTTTTCTGAACAAAGGCAAATGCCTGCGCCGTTCTCAACAAAGATGAAAGTACTATAAAAAAGTGGATAAGCAGGATACACAAATCATGACTATATATGAGTAAGGTTATCAAAAAAAGTTGAAGGGCCCTTAAGGCCTTTAAAAGGCCCTTTAAAAAGTTCACTTGGCAAGTGCGTAAGCAAAGGTTGATTTTTATGACGCAAATTAAAGCGAAAGTCAGAATTGGCCGGATGTGGTAGCGGATGCAAAGATCTGATTAAGTAAATGGACTAATTTTAAATAAAAACATGAGTTTATAGGGTTTTTTCATTGTATTGTTTAAATAGGCTACTAATTCGAGGAACTTAATGACGTGTATTTATGAAAATTTTATCAGATTTTAAGGGTTAGAAAAATGCCTTAAATGAAAGCCAGTACAGCATCCGGAAACTGTTTTGCAATATATATTTGACAAAATTGCCTTTAGTTTTATCATTCACTAACAGACTCTTGAGAAGTAACAACAATCAGAAATTGGACTAACCAAGTAAGATTTTGTAGTCTAGTCGGTTACATAATTCTTATAAAAAAATATTTATTATGTAAATTTACTTTTGTTTTAGATTTTGTTCAAAATGGAGCACTACAGAAGAAGAAATGGCCAAAATGGAATAGCGTTTTTAATGTTCCAAGGATTTGTTGTTCTGTGCATTATCAGCGTTTTCTTAAGCGCTTCCACAGCAGCCGGATTCATTTTGACTAACCATCCCAGAAGAAATCCTCAACTTATCTATTCCAAATCCCTTCCCCTGGCAGCAGTTCCGTCACAATCTCCGATGAACGACCTTCTTTCCCCGGTCATGCGGTTAAGTCCTATTCAGTTTTACAGTAATAACGGCAGAGTTCATTTGCAATACAGGCCGATAATTCCAAGAGTGAGGAGGACTATGGAAAGACATTTTGGCGAGCTTGTTTCACGAATTGGAAGAGATTTCAAGTCTTGATTGGTGATAAGAACTTGTCGGTTGTAATTTGTTATTATGAGTGCACACTTTAAAAGTTCAAATTATAGTCAATTCTTTAACCTCCTCTTGTTACTTTAAGTTTTATGTATGTTAAATGCGATTGTACAAAATGATAAATTGTAATATGTAGAGTCATTTGAATAAATGCTTATTAAATTTTTAGTATGATTAATTTTGGGAGTACTTAACTTTTTGCCCATTCTCATCACGTTTTTCTGCCAAAGAACTTTAGAGAAGTACTGCACACCAGCGAGAAAAATATTTAAAGATTCTTAGCATAGAATATCCAAAATTTTATCTATCTTGTTTTCCGGGAAGGTGCAAGTTTGTGATAAAATTGGAAAGTTTTTCAGCTTTCTAATACAATAAAAATCAGAAATGCCATTATTTATATTACGTAAGGGGAAACCTAATGGTGGCCGGTTCATAATTTTATTTCAAAATGACTAAAAGCTCATTTCGTCTGTTTAAAACAAAATTCTAAGATGAAACGGCTTATAAGCAAATTGCAGGCTGCAATTTGCAATTAGAATATTATACCTGCAATTTGCAGGTATAATATTCTTACCACCTATATTATGTAATAACACAACTCTATAAATGTATAAATGTATGCTAAATGACGACTGATTTTTAGTTGTGATAATAGCAGTATTTTATGAAGTTCATTGTATATGGAGTGAGTGTCAGTTGCAGTAGTAGTTGGAAGGAAGCATAAATCATTATCTAATCTGGAGTCACAAAATCTAGGGGTTTTAAAATATTTTTAGGAAATGATAAAAACAACTTTTGCGAATTACAAAGGTGACTATAGTAAAGTATGTAAATCCCAACAACAATAATAGCAAAGAAAAACAGTCACAAGTTATTACCGGTACATTATTATCATCAACTGAAAAAGGTGACGACCGCGACGAGATAACTGATTAAATTAGTAGAAGAGATAATCAATTTTGTCTAAAACTGAAGTTTTTCCAAAATGGGGACTTCATATGCTGAAAAAGTGAATTCAGCATGGGCTCGCGAACGCCAAAAAATATACAGGGAAGCTATGATGAAAGCTCAGATAAATGTCAACTCTGACAAGGAGCAACCCATCCTGAATCAAAGAAGAGTGAAATGGTGGCAGCTCATTAAATTTCCTCGGATCGTTTTCATAATCTTCCATCCTGCGGTTATAGCACTTGACAATCATGATTGGGCTCCTCTCATTTAAGTTGAATCAAATATTAACTGGGGGACCAAAGAATGCAGTATGTTTTTACAAAGACTTATCACTGACATTAGTTTAACAAGTTCCTAATACAAATCATACACTTTAATTATAGTTAAGAGCTAAAGCCTCGACGACACGTTTTAACTCAACTCAAGATAAAACCAATGCTTCATCCATGGCTCATGTAAAGGTACCTGACGCGCCTCCACACCCGTTTCCTGGTCGACTTCATACGAGACCCAAACGTACCATTCCCCTACCAAATGATGATAATGACTATGCTCAAGTGTTTCGATATATTAAACGACCCATTCCGGAGACCTCCCTTGATGATATGCTGCTGGATGCTGAAATGCCTCTACCTGCCTTTGATTGCCTGCCACAAACTTCTCCACATTTTCTTAATTTAAAAGAGGAACAAGATGTCCATTTGGAACGGAAGAATGGCATTTTGAATGAATTACATGGGGAATGTGGTAAGTAATGAAAGTGAAATTCGCTCTTTTTACAAAAATACATTACTGTACATCATAAAATATTGTCAACATTACTAAATCATAAATAAATTTTAACCTTTGATTTCTAAAGAAATTGACGGAGATTGTTTGCAATTATCTCCCTACATTTGGGAAGCGGAAGGGACTGGGGAGCCTTGTAGAAAGAAAACGTTTCTTCGTTGCAATCGCACTGCGCATAAATGCCAATGCTTGGACAAGTTGGATAGTCAAATGGAACACTTACGCAAGCCAGAAAATGTATCAATGGAACCCTATCACCAAAACTTGTTATGTGCGAGGCACCAATCCCTGCAAAGAAGAAATCCCTTGCGCTCCAGGGACAATTTGTCGAACAACGGTTTCCATTGCTTATAACACACCACCCATGCAAAGAATATGTGAATGTTCGGATATCGAGCAGGTAATCTTTGCAGGGAATAAGGACTGGTGGTATTGCAAGCGTTATTCTCAAAGGGCTTGGTTCTATGACCTGGACAATATCAACCGGTGGCCGGCACGAGTTTATCACATGTACACAATGATGACTGATCACAGTATTATTAACGGGACAGAGGAAGATAATGAAATTTTAGAACCTGCTACCAATAATTTTGTCTAATTAGTAGAAGTATAGAAAGTAGTAGATGACTTTTATCCGTGCACGTAATTAAATTCTGCATCGCTGAGGTTAAGTTTGCAATAAATCGTAACCGTATTCTTTACTTGAAAAACTTACGTGTAAGAATAATTCGCATGAACAAATGATGCAAGTCAAAAAATTAGTACCTATATTGATAATTTGCGAATGCAGGAATAAAATTATTACCTACGTACCCACACAAATTCAACGATCTTATGCGTCTGCAAATTATTCCAAACAACAACTAGACTGAACAAGAACAGAAACTATTTTTTTCTTATATTTCAAACGTGTCTATAGCAAACAAATTCAGCGAAAAAATTAGTATAATGATATAAGTACGAAGTAACGTATCAAACAGAATGCAATTAACAATTGCCTATTTGGAAAGTTATGGAGGTTGGAGCATATTTACAGTGTCAAATGTCAAATCACCATAATTTTACTTCCAATAAAGTTAAAAATGGATGCATCCTCATACGCTGGAAAAGTGAGCTCAACATGGGTTCGAGAGCGGCAAAAGATCTACAGGGAAGCCATGATGAAAGCCCAGGTAAATGGCAAGACTGATAAAGAGCAACCCATCCTGAACCAAAGAAGAGTGAAATGGTGGCGGCTCATTAAATTTCCTCGGCTTGTTTTCATAATATTCCATCCTGCGGTTATAGCACTTGCGATCATGATTGGACTCCTTTCTTTCAAGTTAAATCAGATATTAACTAGCGGGTCAAAAGCTGCGGTAATTTGAATAATTGTTTAATTGTTTTGAAGCAAAAAGAATTTTACTTACCGTTAGGCTTTAAAGAATCGCGTACTTATTATTCATAATGAAATATATTACAAAAATAGGCAAGACCAAAAGGACCTTCCCTTTTCAACTCGCCGTCCGCTTTACCAACTGAAGAAGTCAAGCTGAACAACAGTTCATCTAAACTTCAGGTTCCTGACTCTCCTCCAGGAACGTCATCCCTTCAAACGCGGAGTCACGCTAGAAGCAAACGTAATCTCTTTCCACCAAGTCCAGACGACACCGATTACAGTTTAGTGTTTCGATATTCTAAAAGGCCAGTTCCTGAGACCGCTCTTGATGACATGTTGTTGGATGCAGAGATGTCTCTTCCAAACTATGAATGCCTCAAACAGAACTCTGAACACTTTTTGGATTTAAAAGAAGAATATGAGTTACATATACAACGTAAAAATGGCACGCTGCAGGAGTTGCATGGTGAATGCGGTAAAGTCGTTTTTGCTGCTATTGTTTTATTATATTATTGCCTTTCCACCAGTATCTATATTATATTCAGATGCTTTGTCTTTTCCGATATATAGAAATTGACGGAGACTGTTTGCAATTATCTCCCTACATTTGGAAAGCAGAAGGAACCGGCGAGCCTTGTAGAAAGAAAACGTTCCTTCGTTGCAATCGTACTGCGCATAAATGCCAATGCTTGGACAAGTTGGATATCAAATGGAACACTTACGCAAGCCAGAAAATGTATCAATGGAACCCTATCACCAAAACTTGTTATGTTCGAGGCACCAATCCCTGCAAAGAAGAAATCCCTTGCGCACCGGGAACAACTTGCAGGACAACTGTATCCATTTCTTATAATACCCCACCCATGCAGAGAATCTGCGAATGTTCAGACATTGATCAGGTAATCTTTGCAGGGAATAAAGACTGGTGGTATTGTAAACATTATTGGCAAAGGGCTTGGTATTACGACTTGGACAATATCAACCGATGGCCCCAAAGAACATACCACATGTACACGAAGATGACTGACGAGAAGATTTTTCAAGGTGTAGAGGAAGAAAATGAAGTTTTGGACCCGCCTTCTAATATGGACAGCAGATAAAGTCTAGTAGTATTTAGAAAGCTGATAATAGTTTGCCAAATATACGTAGGTAATATGTATGATTTGTTTAGCTGTTAGGGAAAATAAAGGCATAAATTCTTACAATTAAAAACCCGCGTGACTTACGTTATTGTAAGCATTTTAAAGAGTTTGCTAATTTATTAAAAGAATTTTAGTTACAGCATATTACCTACATAATCTACCTATATCTACTAGATTTTATTCCATGATTAATCAATCATGGAATCTGCAAAAGTACAATTTCTGTTGTACAAACCAAGCTTGCGATTGAGACAAATAAGTGTGTCGTGATAAGAAATGACCCGAATAAGTATATTCCTGGAGGGTTCTCGTCGTTGGACAGCATTTGCTCAAAACGATAAAGCTTAAAACAATTTTTAAATCTTAAGATATAATCAATNAAATCTTAAGATATAATCAATTAATTGTAGATACATATAGAAGGTTTAAGAACTTACCGACCAAGAATATTCTAAACGCGAATTCTCTTCGAGTAATGTTTGATGAATATTCTTAGCCTTTGTATGTACTTGTGCTGGAAAATATGTTGCGATGAAAATCCGGGTAGAAAAGAAAGCAAAAGATAAGTATTGATAAACCGAGCTTTGCCAACTAATATATCCATCGGATTTTGCTGGATTCGTGGTTAACCACTCCAAGATCTACAGTTTTAAAAACAATTATATTTTTAAGTCTCGTTAGTATATAAGTATTTCTGCAATGAGCAATTCCGAAAGCGGATTAAACTTACAATTAAAATGAGACAGGATAGGTCTATCATGTTGCTGAAAACAATCACAAAAGAGACAAAATCACTTGTCCTTTTACTTAAACATTTAAGCCGCAAATATTCCTGATGAAATTCATTCCAAGGAATCTGACATTTGTCTCTATTTCTTGAAATTGATTGCAAGGTAGTCTCAATATGTCCCTTAAATGTATCAAACGCATCACCAACTAAATCGCAAAAAATAATAATCACGAAATTCGCATACGCCAAAGCAAAGGTGGTAGTTTTTCCAAGTATGTAACACAAAATAGCGAATGATTTGTTGTAACCAATATAGTAATTAAAGTAGTCATACTGAATCAAAAAATGTTTTTGAATAAAAGGGGCGGCTGAACCTACAACCAAATCTCCGTTTGTATTGGAATACCGGATCTGTGAACAAGCTAATTTATAGTCGAATAAAGTGGTTTCCACAAAAGTCAAGAGAAATACAACTACTATGAATATAGTCGAGAATGATTGTAACTGTTTTCGAACTGGAATGGGTGTAATACTAGTGGCGACGGTTACATCCAAAACTTCCTTCAAGCCCAATTTTTGATCACTTAAAGGTTTATTTCTTATCGGTAGAAGAGCGCGATAGCCCCGGAGATCCTTCAGTAACGAGTAGAACTGGGTTGGTTTTACAAAAAAGTAAACATGCCTATAAAACATAATTTTGAAGAAGAAGCTAATTTATTGAGGGCAGTAAATAGAATACAGCCTTCATTCTTGTGAATTATTCTTACAAGCAAAAACAGCAGATTATATATGATGGAAATGCAACCTGTTGCAAAGTTCGGTACGCCGCTGATGAAAAGTTCGTTTCCGGATATTGAGGTTTAGTACTTATAAGGACGAAGCAAATAAAGTGGAAAAGGATTATTACAAGAACTAAAGCTTTTCTAGAATTAGGATAAAAATGCGAAATATAAAATCCCATCCAATACTATTCGAATATTTTGAAATAAAGTATTTTACATCAGTCTTACTGTAGGAACTTGCAAATCTTGTGTGGTCCTTCGACTTTCGCTGGAACTAGAAAAACTAGTTGACCCAAAGCTATGAAACTTGAATAAAAGTTTTTAGCGTTTTTGCATACATAAACCATTTTTTTCTTTGTTGGTAAATTTCCTTGTGAAATCAACTCATGCGAAAATTATATTACCTATGCAGCTTGCAACACACACAAAAATGGTACAAAAATATTTTCACCTCAGTATTTTATTTAAGTAGCTCTTACGCAAACACGACTACAAAAATTGATACATAAAAATTTCAAATTTTATCAAATAATTCAAACTAGCTGCCAATTAAATAACACCATTAAGTGAATTAGGAAAAGTATTTCAAAAGCAAATAGTATATAATAGAGTTTGAGTTTTAATTCAATTGTGATTGTCAATTATTCTAATGGATTTTATAAAAAACGTTTTTCTGCTGTTTGTTTGAATTGAACGAGTTGCAAATTTTCTGGTTTTTGAAATAAAAACTCGTAAGGGTTAAAGGGATTAATTTTCTCCATGTTGTCTCGAAAGATTTATTAAGTGTTTTTACAACGGTCTGAATTGCAATAAAACAATTAAATATGTCACAGTAGTGCTGATAACCTGTTAGTTTAAAATAAATAGGGAATCATTCATTTAGATTGTGTTCAATTGTCTTGATAGAATAATAGCATAAAATACCGTTAAAAGCATCCCCCAGTCCGAATTAACGATTCCGTAATAGCTGACCTTTGTAAGGGTATTTTTCAATAAATCTATCAGGTTCTCCAACTGAATTTAACAAAGACATGCACCAATCAAAGAGCAAAAAGTTAATTAAACAATAAACTTGTTGTATTACCTCAAATTTGTCCTTTAGTTTTAAATTTACCGTGTCCAGTTCTCTCAACAAATTGCATATCATTTGATTCTATGCAATTTTAAATTCGTAAAAGCAGTTCATAAAATTTAAAACACCATTTTGATGAAATTACTATTTTATTTACCCTTTTGTATATTCCTTCGGAAAAATATACTTCCAAAGTGAGTTGAGAGATCCCAATTAAGCAAGAAAGTGGGGAAAGATACGCCGAGGAGTGAATTGTTGCTTTCCCCGTTCCATTATCTTTAAAATACAACTCGTGTATCACAGCTAAAGCCATATATGCGCTATTGCACATGTTAATTATTCTTAGAAGCATCATTAAAAGTCCGTGTGGACTAAGCCATTCACTGACAGTTTGCAAATGGTTTCCTACTGTAATTAACATTTTCTTCCATTTTGAAATATCAAATCCAGTAATAGTGCTTTTATCTTTGATTTGTGTTTTTAGCTGTTGGAAAATAGATTCAAGAATGTGCGACATTGTAGCACACACAGCATAATAAAGCATTTGCATTCCAAGTATGCCAAGAGTCATTATTATCATTATTAAGTGAAACGGAGTATTAGCTAATGAAACCCCGTCAATGACAATTGAGCAAGACACAAATAAAAATGGCACAGCCAAGGATAATACGACATAAAATGTTTAAATTCCTAAACAATTTTGAATTACTCAAGTTGACTTGAAACAACTCGTAGTACATCCCTTCAATTACATCCCATCCGTTTAATAAAGCTGCTGAAGACTTGACCCGAAGCCAAGTTAGTAGAAAAAGACAGAAAGAATGTAAACCTACAGTTAGCAAGATTAGACTTCCACCCAATGTTGATAATCCAGAGGAGGATTTAGACTGCCAGCTAAAATATCGTTTCAATATAAGTAATATTTAAGATTTAATTTTAAAATTGTATTGTTCAATGAGTTATATCAAATTACGTGGAGGCAACAACATGCGTTGCTAAAATTATGTAGACAGTATTTAACACCAATGCCCACAGAGATCCGAATGAGAGCCATTTCATAAAATAATCTTTCTCCTGCAACTTTCTCCTTAGCTTGGGAATGCTTGGATATTATGATAAACCCCAGGTAGACAAAAATTTTGAAGAATGACCACAATTTACTTGATATTTCAGATGAGCCGTTAATTATACTAACGGATTTATTGTAGTCGTCAATAATGGTATGGTGCGTTTCTACTTGGATTTGTGCTTTCTTATGCACTGGCGATACTAAAATCACTTTTATGGTAGGTTCCCTTTGGAAAATGAATGAAGAATTTTTCATTTTGATGATCAACTTTTCAAACTAAAGTTTTCAATTTTTGCATTGACTATGTGTTTAAGGAGAAAGCACGCATACAGTAGGTATGCTTAAAATCTATAGAATTACAAAGTATATTGCAACCTGGCACAGAACCCGCAATATTCAATCAATTATGTTTATTTGATCTAACTAATAAATACTTTCATGTATATATTGACCTGAAATGTCCAAAGGTTGGCAAATTGACATTATATAATTGGTCCAATAAAAAGAAATGAGTTGACTTGTGATCGTGACTTGCCCTGCTTGTTGTGATGGATTGTCAAAGAAAAGCTGTTTACTTGACCATATTGATTATTTTCCTAGGTTGGAGTGATTAATTATAATTGATTAAATGATTAATTGGCTACATAATTAAATTGGTACAGCCTTTTAGCTAGAAGTAGAAGAAAAATTAACGAGACTCTATAGGTTTAATTTGAAGTAAGACTATAAGATACGTTATGGATGTTCCAATTGTCTGTAATAAAAATAATTGTTTAAATTTTTCATTGAAATGTTTAATAGATTTGAAATTTAAATATTTGTACTGTGCCTACCGATAAAATTGTGTTTTTGTCAATTGGGATAATCCCATAGTACATTACCCTGTTTGGTTTCTGGCTCAACGTATAAATCAAAGCCCTTACCTACAAACATAGAAGAACAATAACTTGGCGAAATTCAACTAAAAAACTACCTATATTTAATTCTGCAACTCACTTCAAATTTTACATGCAAATTCATTTTGGAAGTATCTAATTCCATGAAAAGGTTTTTAATCTTCTCATTCTGAAATAAAAGTATGGTACTTAATGAGATGAACTGTACATTTCTGGTTAATGGTTATTTTGAATCTAATTAATTCTTACCATTTCTTGTATTTTGTCAGAACAATATACGTCAAACAAAATTTGAATAACAGATCCAAAG
>JAANSO010002385.1:0-13638 GCA_036507315.1 Lepidocyrtus fimetarius
CTGTCTACTCCGTTTTGAGTTATCGCGGAGACAGACGGACGGACAGACAGACTAACATACTAAAATCAAAACTAGCTTTTCAAGCTAGTAATAAGCTCTTTATATATGAACAAGATTGTTAGCAATTGCTTTATCGACAAATATTAATATGGCATCAGCAACGATTTAATGACACCTTTAAATCGCATAGGCGCAGTTTAGATAATGATAATCTTACAAAAATTTAATAAAGCGGTGGTAGCGGTAAAGCGATGATGTAAAATTATTGCAGGTTTCATATTTATTAAATTATTTTAAGAAATTAACGAAAAATAAGGTTAAACCAACGTAAAGTCAAGTTGAGTCATTTGTCTTAATAGTAGGAAAGGTTGTCTGCACCTCCTCGAATGAATATTACGTGTATTTTGAATATAATAATCAACATGAATTTAGATCATTCTGCATTAAAGCAGAAACAAATAGTGTTAAGGTGCAAAGCATCAGTCTGAATTACTTTATAAGCCTCCGTTCTTCTCTACTAGCCCAAGAATGAGGGCTGTTTGCCAAAAGGAAGATTACGTAAAAAGGGAAATGATTTGAATGATTCTTTTTTATTTCGTTTTTTACTGAGATTATGAATAAGATTTCAACTTGTTTAGGCACTAAACAAGTGAGATTCATGTTTTTCTGTGATAATATACACTAAATTAAATAAAGAGTCCTGTTCACTAGGCTATTTTTTATTCTATGATTTTGCATCTCTTTCTCTCCTTTTTTAGATCGTGCTTGGAATTGTTATGCTGGTTATTATTGTCAACTGCCATCATAATAGGGTTTATTAATCTCATGTTGCTCTTGAATCTTTTATTAAAGCAGGTTTCTTGTTAAAGTGATAAAAATATATGAAAATCAGTGTTATGTCATAATCCTTGTAGCTCTCTTATCTTCATTAGACTCGGGCAGATAAAAAGTAAAATATCAGGAGGCTGCTTCAAGAAATGGAGCAAAATGTTTTAAGAAAAGTTTAATGAGAGTAGTTAAGTACACGCATGTTTGGGGGTTTTCGTGAAGTAACGAAAAAGGAATGTGGTGGCGAAAAAAACCTACACAATCTTGATTAAAATGACGCGTATAGTATACACAGATTTACTGATAAAAATGAGAAATATGATATTTACGATTTTCAATGTAAAAAACACAGTACAGCAAAGAACGACAAGTTCCATCGTGCCGAAAATTATGCAACGTCCGTCCAATAAGTAAGAAGAAGGTATTAATAGTAAGACAGTAGGGATCACAGAGAAATTAAGGT
This sequence comes from Lepidocyrtus fimetarius, assembly GCA_036507315.1. Classification (NCBI taxonomy): domain Eukaryota; kingdom Metazoa; phylum Arthropoda; class Collembola; order Entomobryomorpha; family Entomobryidae; genus Lepidocyrtus; species Lepidocyrtus fimetarius. Next base: position 1,292 of record JAANSO010002385.1, read on the forward strand.
AAATAATATTGTAATGAGTTTAATGTTGGTTTAGTATTGATAGTCTAAGTTTAACATCAAAAAGTTAAATGCAACGAAAATGACCGACCGTGTTTAATTTCATGTCCCATATTACTTTTACTCATGTCCTTCGTGTTTTAACAAATTAATTTAAATCATTTTGGCTAAACAAAGTTGATAAAAATAACACATAGTATCTGTACAGAATCAATTTTCTATGAAACTTTGTAGTCATTTGGTTTGTTGATGCAATTATAAGGATACATAAGCCTTTACTATGTATTTCGTCCCAATATTAAAGAATTACATAATTTTGAAAAAAAATCAACAAGAATAATCTCTAGTTTCTCTGATGACTCGTGTGTTTAAAGCAAACGTTTGTAAAGCTAAAAATGACAAATCCTTTAGGACATAATATTTTAAAATTTTATCAGCAATTTATTTAGCACGATGAAACACCCAAATTATCACGATAAAAATTACGTTTTAACATACTTATTCGTTTACTTTCCACTTTCATTCTTCATTTGCATTGTCAAATAAAGCGCTTTAGTAGAAGAGAAATAGTGCCGATCGAATTTTTTTGCAAGAAATCGACAACACTCAATCGAGACTCTTGATTGTCTATCGGACTCAGCTTGAGCCACATGTTTTAATTTGCCCATATATTTAATACGAATCACAAATCAGCATCACCCCACCTAACTTATTATTACCCAGGAAGTAACTCACCAGTGTTAATATAACATTTTTATCAGAAATATTGAGATGAGATGATAATCACAGTGGTTTTTATTATTGAGAATCATATAATGTACGCTAATAAGATGAAATCCTTCCTTTATTCTTAAATCTCTGTTAGAATTGCAGAAATACTGTTTAAATGACCAAAGTAGGCTTAATATTTAATCGAAAATATAATAACCATTGTTATTATCCTAAGCAAAAATATAACAAATAAAAATTGACGAATACCTGAACTTATTTTTATGTTCTCAAATTGTAATAAACACATTCAATCCAAAAGTTTAATATTATTTCACTTATCTTAAAAAATTATCTTTAGTCATGCACAACATAGTTTTTCTTTCGGTCTTTGTGCAGTTACTTTTTTCGCAGTAAACGGAAGAAGCATATAGTTTCGATGACATTTTACTAATAAATTTCGAGATTGAAATCAGTTTGAATCAGAAATAATAACAATGAAATTGGTATAAAAATTCGACAAGCCGAAATATTTGTTGAATTTAATAAAAGCGCGTTTTATTTAACGAAGCTGTAAATTATTGACATTTTTTATCGGTACTGTCTGCAGATAAACTTATATTATTCATCAATGCAATTATAATAATTGTGTAATTTTATTCAAACCTGAAAATCACAGGTATTTTTGGACTAAACATTTTTGAACAAGGATTACTTAAGGTAATGTAATAATTCAGTGCTGTATAAGTAGTTGGATAAGAAAACAATGGTGCGTTTTCATTAAACGAGTAGCCAAATATTCAATTTTCCAAATAAATGTAACATGGGTGGGGTAAATAGCACTTGCTAATTAGGCTGATAGACTGAAATTCATTCATGCGAATTTATCAGTGCAATTCAACTGCTCTAATAGTTTGATTAGTGCAAATGCTTCATAATATGCTTGAGTCTATGCAAATGGAAATTTTACAATTGTGTCTTGTTTAACTTTAGGTTGCGAAGATTATTTAATATACATATTTCTACGTTTTTAAGGAAAAATGTTGCAACTTATAGTAAAAATTATAAAAAATAAATATTCATTAATTGCTCATTGAATGTATCACTTGAATTCCGGATTTTTGGGAATGTTTTATTGCCGCAGGATTGAAATATGTATATAAAAAATTGAACTATCATTTCATATGACCAACTTTAAAATAATTTTGCAATGTGATGCTCAAATATTCTGTGGTTTCAAAATTTATAAAGATTAGATTTTATTTTTAGCTATTCTAAAATCAAGTCCGAGTTTTTAGATATTCCTTATCTTTAACATTCTCTTACATAATTGTAAACCCTAACTGATTATTTGTATATTGTAATTATACACACAAAAAATCTAGACTTCTGGGCAAGAATGTGCTCATCATCTTCAGTGTTAAATGTATGAAGCCAGGAAATTAAAAACTGTTCCAACCGGCCAAACATTACTGGTTTTTTTAGCCTTTAAAAATTTCCACAAAATGAACAAGTCTTATTCAACGTTGTAAGACAAATCATTGTAACTCACAACAATAATAAACTAGTTAATTTTGTAGAAATCCAAGCATATCTAAACATGTATTAATCCCCCAGAATGGGTTTGGAAATGGTACAAAAGGGAAAACTGAAACCTAGATTTTTTAAGGATAAATATCACGAAAAGTATTCAACGAGTTAAATCGAGAAACTCACAAACGTTACAAAACTAATTGTCTTCCTCTTTCGAGTTTCCCATGTGTGGAGAACGATGGAAATTAGTGTGTATTAATAACGATGGCTATGTTTTTAAACTTGATAGCGTTTGTGCTTTCATGCCTATCAACTTTAAACAACTTTTCAAGTTTTATTTCTAATATTTCCATTGAATTTGCAAGTTTACAATATACAAGATGAGAACTAACCGTAACTGTAAAAAATGCTTCTTTGTACTGATCCAGCTTCTATTTAATTATTATTTTTGTTTCTTGAGCGTGTCTGTTTTTGTTTTCTTGAATGAAAAATTTGCATTGATTCACTATGACATAACAATTAATCCCTAACAGCAAAAATAAATAAAAGCAATCTATAATACTCAATTATGAAAACATTGCCACAAAATTATGAATTTAACAATAACAAATACTTCTGTACATCAATTATGAGTGTTCTACATGAAGATTCCCTCAAAATCATTCAGGCTTGAAGCGTATCCGTAGACGAATTTTGTTTTCATTCAGAATCATTTCCCACTAATCACATAGTGTTTAGGAAGACATGCAGTTTAAGTAGTATAACGCTGCTGTAAACGAGAATGCTTAAGTAATTATGGAAATGCGATTTATTGAAGGAAATTTAAATGAAATGTTGTCTTAATTCAGTTATTTACGCAATTTGATTTTTTAAAGAGCACACTACAGATGATTGCAGTCTGCAAGTTACATGAGAGCTAAAGTAATATATTTTTCCGTTAATAAATTACGCAATAGTCCAGAAATAGATATGGTTAGCTCTTGTATTCATGTGGAACAGTACAAATAAAGTCTACGAATTTTTGAAATACGTATACAAACTTGTTGCTACATAAACATTATGTAATTGTTATTAAACAGTCCAATAAAAACGTTTCCCGAAAAAAGTACACGGAAGTTTAATCTACCTGAGCCTGTAGGAGCCCCAGATCCTGTAATAATAGATGCTTGCTTGTGATGCTGAAGATGGCTAGATTCGTGTTGGTGTTGCGAAGGAGGCTGTGTGCTGGAGGGTTGCAAGGAGCTTTGTTGCGGATGTTGGGGATTGAGTTGTGGGTGAGGAGTAGGATGAGATTGAGGATGGTTATGGTGATTATGGTGAGGATGATGATGTTGGTTTGGGTGAGGATTATGATGATGTTGAAAGGAGTTTACGGGACGGTGATGATGGGGCAGGGGTTGATTATGATAATGAAATGCTTGATCCATCGCCAACTTGAAATTTCGTGAAATTCTGAAGTGGGTAAATTGAGATGGTTTAATTTGAAATCGACTACGAATCTAACATTTTTTAAATTGTTTGCCACCTAATAATGACACTGTGACACTCTTGCAGTCTTCATAATTTCATTCAAACTAATATTTACACGTTTTAAAATCAATGTCCACTATAAAACTTTTCTTAGCTGTCAACAAAGATGAAACCCATGTGTCGTAAATAGTCTGTAGCAAGCTTTCATTTGCACGTTAGTTGATCATACACTAACCGGTAAATAGTCAACTTAACCAATTGAACAGAAACTAACAAAAAATGTTAAAACGTTATTATTACAAATCCTTATTACAAAAGTAATTAAATGACAGGCAGGCGACACAGGATTTTGTAAAGACGGTTTCTTTCGTAAACACTTTTTCCAGTTAAACTTCCGACTGTCCGGCCAAATACATTTTCCTCCCCATCAACAATACCTATCACCTTACTATTCCGCTCTCACAAAACTTACTCCCAGCAGAGGAGAACAAGGAATATTCAGAGAGAAGAGGCACACATCACAGCTTTTTCTTCCTACTGAACCAAATAGGAATGGAGGGGAGTGAGCCGTTGCAATCCAATAAAGTATCGTTTCTGCAGTAGAATCAACAGTGGTAATAGCTTCAGCAGAAGCAGTGGCAAACAAACACTTATCATCAGTATACGAGAATCAAGAATGATATCATGATTGCCACCACATCCCCGTCATTATTATCATCATGTAAAACAGTAAGAAAGCAATGAGGCTTGCTCTCACTTTTAACGTTTTTCAAAGAGCGAAAAGTATTTGATATACCTAAACTCAATTTTAATAATAAAACGAACATGTAGATGTGCAGGTGATGTATTATTATGATCATGCTGACGATGATTAAGGTGGTGACTTAAAACAGTGTATTGCTTCTATCAAAATCTTGTTCATTGATTTTGCATAATGTTTAAAAGGTTTACAATGAATAAATTGTATTTTAAGTTTAATTCGCATTAAGGCTTAGCTTTACCTATACGATTACAAGGGTGTGCTTACTAAGATACATGCATAAGGAGCTACATTTAAACAGTTAAAATTAAATCACATATGATTTTTTCTTGTGTTTTGCCAAAAAGTACAAGAATCTTGTTATTACAATGCTGTTTTAAACAAATGTTTAACGTTTTGAAAGACTGGGGCATTCATCGACTGTATGTACAATGTATAGTACAAGCCCATATTGATATTTTGACCATTTAAAGAGTAATCAAATAGCAAGCATCGGTAAGAACTGGAGTTTGGAAACGGTAAGAATTTTTAATTCGTAAGTTGCTGTTCCGTATTATTTTATGGAATTTACTTTTGTAATAAGAACAATGATAAATCCTTCTTGTAATGTTTTGCTGCTCCGATGCTCCTGATCCCCATTTATGCAAATTTAAAAAAATATCTTGATGCAGTCTTTTCCTAGTCGATGATCTAAGGCTTTCGTAATATCTTTTTTATTAAACATGGAGTAGTGTTTAAGATTAGAAAAAATAGTTAATTATGAGTTCCATGCTGAAAAATGTTTCATGTATTATAACTGCTTTTTCTTATTGCTCAAATCCCAGAGCTGGTATTATATTTATATTTTTAGCATCCAAATAAGCTAACTGTGATTATCTCTGATTTAAGATAACAAGTCTATTAGTGAAGTTCTCATCAAGAAGTTAATTCTTGTTTTGTAGAGATCCATTTTTGTGGTATGAATGGAGCAGTAATATGTTTCCTGTTTCAGTTTTTTAGATTTTTGTTGTTCTTATTGATGCTGGAATTATCCCACGCATAGCGAACCAGTGAAGTTTTACAATGGGAAGAAAAATGTGAACGTTTCGCATAAATAATACAACAAGGCAACAAAGACGCTCATGATTATTTGGATGAGTACCTCTTTACAAGCTCATTCAGGAATGCCTCTATCTGTTATCATCACTCATTATTATATAAACAGGTGAACCGAAATTTTGACTTTTATACAAAAGTAACATTGCCTAGCCTTAAATAAAATCTTTAAAAGAGTGACAAAAATACTGTAATCACGAACAATTTGTCGACAGTGTAAAACTCATGGTCAACTAATTTAAAATAAGTTTACGCTTAATTTGCATTGGGTAGGTTAAGAAAACATAAACTAATTCGCGAGCTTATAGTTCATCGTGTAAGATCTACGCATTATTTACCGCAATAAAGAACGACAAGAAAGAAAAAAAGGTTGACGAAAAAAATTCAACCTTTAATCAAATGATTGTAGATTGATTCCTTCGCTCTTTGTACTTTTTTAAAATTTGTCTCGTTCCTCCCTTTTATCGGTAAATGTATGATGTCAATTTTCGTTAGGATATGAACCTTGCTTTTAAAACCTAATGCTTTATCAAGACCAAGCCTTATATTTCAAGTCCTTGTGATTGTATTAGAAAGACTATTATGCAAAATGTGTTATTAAGGCACACTTAACTTGTGACCAGTTTTAATAATTACTGATCACGATTATTAGTGACAAGAAAAGAAAACAATGTGACTAATTGCTCCCCTCTGTTTTTATTTCATGCCACACATTATTTTGAAGTTTAATAGTTTGGAAAGATGAATTAATGAAAGAATGTTTTGAATCAATCTAAACTTGAGATAAAAAGTCACGACATTGCAGGTATTCTTTTAGTAGTTACATAACCAACATTTTTAGTAACATGGCCGTTGAGCTGTGCAGCACTGTTAAATAAGAACAATTAAATAATTACAATATCTACAATAAATTACATAATTTAAAACTGTAAAACATCCTCACAAAACCATTTTCCTTTACAAACGATGACAGGTGAAAAGGACAGGAAACACATATTAATTGCATAATAATAATTAATACATAACAATAAAACAATTTTGCGCACTCTTGCTAGAAAAAATTGTGCATGAAATTGTAACAACAACAAAGTTTTTTGTTACTGCTGGTCCTACATTCTTCTGTTTAATTCTGTTGACTTGGTGGGATAATTAAGACAGGTGACAAGTAAATAGTAACAATAAGGATATGCCTTAAAGTTACAAAAAATCTTTAAAATTTCCCTTTTTATTCTTGTTGCAGATTTCCAGAAATTTATTGCATTTTTTCAAAATTATGTTAAAAATTAGCAGTGCAGATACGTGACTGATGGAAACGGTTGACGTCGTGGCAGATATTTGTGAATCATGCCTATTCCATTGTTGTCATTTCCCTGTCAAAGATAGTGCAAAGCCAAGTTTTTAAATCTTGTGGGGGTATTTTTACGATGATGATAACTTTTGTGGTGGGGAATGTGGTGAAGGTGCTGCTCCACATTGCAACAGGGGAACAACAGCGTTATCATCATAATAATCATCACAAATTGTAACATTTTTCCCTTTTGGTGCGTTATATGAGGGTATTATATGAAATTATGTTATGCGTAAGTTTTAATGACCCTTTTTATAATTGCTATTACCACACAAAAAATAGACAATTAGAGAATTTCTGTGGGTTCGTGATTTGACTATGAAATTACTATTGAACAAGTAAACTCATTTTCAAAAACGAGTCAAAATATCTTTTTGAACATGTCACTTTTTTGTAGACTTTAAACAGATGAAGCCAATATCTTTTGTTGGGCAAAGTGTCATTTTTAATGGTTCAAAACCACCTTTCATCAAAACACATCACCACGTCTGTGAGTCATGAACAAGTCCTCAAGCTAAACATATATAAGAAACTGTGAGAAAGAGAAACATGGAGAAAAGAAAGTTGAATGTACAAATCCGTTTAATTGCAGCCACCAACAACGTTTTAATGTGCCGTTATGGGTGATGTTAATATGTAACTGCGAAAATGTTTTCCGGTCTGCTTTTTTAATATATACATATTAAAATGGGATTTCATTAGCAGTTGCCATTAGTTGGATGTTAGGTAAAATAAAAAACAAATAAATTAGTCCTTTAAGGTAAAACGAGAGATTTAAATGGATTTAACGTCATAAATAGAGTAAGCTGTGTAACTTTACATTTGTCAGCAGTGTATACGGATGTTTAGAAATAAAAAAAATATGCATACAGATATACAGCAGCAGGGATAAAAAGAAGATCGATTTTTTCATACGAAAACCGAATTTAGCCAGGGGTAAATTGTACTCAGCAAAGGAAGGCACACGAACAAGAAGAAAACGGAAGTGGACATATTTTTTGAGCACACTTGTTTTGTTTGCTCGATATTAGAGAAAAACAAAAGTGACAAGTGTGACGATGACGATGATAATGACACCTCATCCACCATTGTGTATTCGAACATGTGAAAAGAAAACCACTGAAATAATTTCAAATAAGTAGTTTTATTTTTGATGAATAGGTAGATTTATAGGATTATCAACAATCCATTTTATCTCATCTTGACTGCACCTATCTGTCAATGAAAACCGAAAACAATCTTATGGAAGGTCTCAAAATATACTTCCCATTCTAATAGACTTTTGTAATATAGGAAGATCAACAAAACATAATAATGCGTGAATGAAAGTATCAAATATAAAAACTGACTCATTCCGGATTTTCAACAATTCTAGCTGTGAGAAACGCTTGAATTCAAAGGAAATTTTGCAACAGTAATTTCCTCATATCATCATCGTCTCCACATAGCCAATTTTAGGTATATTTCTTTGATGGAGGACAAGGTGAAATGACAAAAAGACTGCTGCGGTTTACTTGAATTAGCAACAGAAAAGTGAACAGAAAAAATGGCAAGTTCAATATGAAAAGCACTTCCTAAAACAATTCCATTCTTTTGAGAAAATTTTGAGAGTATTTTTGTTTTGAAAGTTTGTAAATATATATTACAATATACCTTTATAAAAAAGGATTTTGTCGTTTTACTTAATATAACAATAATGGATAAGTGATATGCATTTCTCTGTAAAAATTATAATAGTTTTTTACGCCGTTGTAGTTAGATCAGCCTTCACGCATGGTTTGTTTCACCATTACATCAGCTCACTCATCTCGCGAATTTGTCGGAATGGATTACCTGCGTTAGTGATAAGCATGTGTGAGTTTGTAAAATTGATATCATTAAATTACGTTGACATTTTGTCTGTTATTTTGATTATTGGAGGCTATAAGGGCTTTATCATCATTACATGAAAGATTAATTCGCAGAGCCATCATAATTTTAAAGGTTTAAACAGGAAGCTAATAATAATAGTTTGTATAATCATTTGTCATGATACTAGAAAAGGACTTATGACAAAATTTCTGGCAATGATACGTGTGAATGATTGCCACTGTAGATCAAGGCAATCTTCGCATTTTTATCGATGTAATTAAGATAATATAAGTTTTTGTGGTTGTAAAGGATTGCAGAATAACGCTTGATTTAACTGGACTTAAAGGATGACAAACTTGAAACCATCTTTGCACACCCAATCACAACTTTGTTGGAGTAGTTCCACCAAGTACGAAATTCATAATTGGTTTAAAAACATCGTAATCGATATGAAAATTGCTGCTCTCTTCCAAAATTGAAATCTTTAGGTGTATTCCAAAGCATATTTTACGTGTGGAATGGAGTGACCTAGCAAATATTAATTCCTCACGTAGCATTATTATGTCTTTTGAATGCAGTAAATCAATCTCATAAACGCAATCGATGACATTAAGTTTTTTACAGAAAGTTGCCTTTTTCTCAAGGTTAAGGTCATCTTAATTTCAACCAATATTGTGGACCGTTTTTTGTAAGTAAGGAATCATGAAACGTTATTTGATAACACGTAAATTTGCATATTTTTATGTTTTTCGGTGATATTCGCACAACGAAACTAGAGATTCTTGAAATACCAATGCTGAATCATTCAAACCAGACCATTGCATTGTAATTTTTTAAAACTTATATAATAAAACCAGTACTCTATGTAAATTTAATGCTTCAAAACAGTGGCAATAATGCCGTGCTAGATATAAAAAAGATTGAAAATATTGTCAATAATTTGTTGTTGTATTACATTGATTGCATACTTCTTAAAATAAATTATTAAGTGATGAGTTATCTGGCTTGAATGGATAATAAATTGGATTGTGAAATTGAAATAAGGGCTATAATGTTTGAACCACTTTTCTTAAAAGGAACAAGGTGAGTTATAAAATAGTTTTCCCTTCGCCATTGCCGTCATGGAATTGCTACATGCAAAAGCACCCGCTGCCACCTTACTATAGTTTTTATATCCTACAAAAAATTTATAAAACAGTGATTTTTATTCGACTTGAAGGTTGACTGACAGACATTTTCCTATTCCATTTCCTTTTTTGATAGATGTAACGGACATTGTTGATTTTTGTTTTTCTTGCGACGGACCAACAGAAGAAATTGTGGTCGATGAAAAAATTCAAGGGTCTTCTTTAACGACACTGTAGGTTTCTATATATAGGGATATATATTTTGAATTCGTTTCATAGTATTAACATAGGCCAACCCGTAATGGCCGTAGTTTTTATTGATCAAACTAAGAAGAAAAACAGAAATGTAAAGATATATTATATGACCAGCAATCTTTTTCTCGTCTACTTCGTTATGAAAATTGCTTTTCCTCCACCTCCTATTTTATCTAAAACTATTGTATTCTCTAGAAAAATAGGAAAAATGAAATAAAATTGTTTTCTTAATCAATTTAATATTATATTCATTTCATATAGGCATAAACCTAGTTTACAAATAATCTTGGTTATGCTACCACACCACACTGACTTAGAAACGAATAAGCAAAATCTAACCTTACGTTAATATACTTTTACTAATGAGATTAACAGGATTTGCTTTAACAACTTTCTGTTTTTATTTCTTATGAACATGACAAATCCCAATAAAAATAGGTTTAGTTTTGATGAGAATTACCGTAATGGTAATTGTAGTATGACAGAAGCAGTAACAATTAATTCTAATTCTTTCTTTGTTTTTCTCTGATTAATGCAAAGCCAATGGTTTCATACTTTTCACATTAAAGTTAACAAAATAATAAAATTATACTTAAAAACTGCAGATTTTTAACAATTTTATCAAATTTGCAATAATTATCTGAATCATATAAAAATATTAAGACCGTCATTATTTTTGTTCTATTCTTTTTTAAAAAAGGATGTTTTTATGCATTTTTGGTGAAGGTGATGATGTGTGGCATATTGACACAAATCATTTTAGTTCATTTCAGCCAGATAGGGATTTCCGACAGGTTCTGTCACGCTTCCAGACTGTTGTCTTTTAACTCTAATCAGTACACAACTATTATTAGTATGCACGGTTGCTTACTCTAATCAACAATGAAAATGTGAATAATACAATTTTCTTAGAGGTGTGCAGAAGAGGGATTTTTTCCCTAATCGCTCTATAAAAATATAATAGTTAGAAATGTCCAGGATGGACGGAGGATGTACTGCATGAGCTTAGCACGTGTGTGTAGCAGTAGCAGTCCTCATCACAATATACATTATTTTTCTATTTTCCGATTACATTTTTGGATTTTTCTTTTGTTAGAAAAAGTCAAAACATAGATGATTTTTAATATAAAAACGAGCTTTGGTAATATGAATATTTTTATTTTATATTGATGGCTTTTTGTATGGACGAAGAAAGTGGTACAAGTGCTAGAGAAAGCAACCTTACATAATTGCATGTATAATTCTTCTAATTTCCTGCGCAGTAATTACTGTCTAGTTTATACATTGACTTTCAAACTTGCCCATTATACAAACGTGCAAGAGTAAATTATGTTATGAAATAAAAATAGAAATTTGCAGCAACACATTTTTAATGGTTTAAATTCGAGCAATAATCAAATAGGAAAGAATCACTCAAAGAATGAAATATTTCCTAATCCAATGCAACATAATGTTTTACAAAAATAAATGTAAATTTTACAAGAAACGCATAATTCATATCCAATCGAGATGTTTTAGTTTTCGTACAATGATTTAAATTACAGGTTATATATTATTATTATGCTATTTCGTTATGTTACCCTACCACCATCTGTACGCTCTGACTGCAATCATGAGTTGCAGCAAAACTGCAAAGCAGTTCGCATTTTTTCGTTAACCAATCCTTTGTTCACGCATTATTATTATAAAGTATCATGCATGAGTCCAACAGAATTGGAATACAAACTTGCGTTTGCTACACTTTATTTCAGTTTTGCGGTGATAGTGCATATTCATATTTTTCAGTTTACATGCCTGGCAAATGTACTACGTCAAAATTAAGCCGTTTGGAAGACGACGAGCGACTCAAGCAAAGATGTTTTCAAAATTCTATAAATTGATGAACAGATTGCAGAGCAACTACTTGATAGGTTACACAATAATAAATAAGGAGTAATGCACTCTATTTTTACAAACCTTGCACTTCGGTTCGGTTCACTCTTGAGAGTAACATACGTTTAAGGAAAAACTGGACCAATATTCTGCTTACTGGGTAGGCAAATAGGTAGCCTGGAGTTCTGGCATATTTTAGATCAACCTTTAAAAAATCTAATTAATGGGTAGAATGTTCAAGCTGAACATAACGATTTTATGCTATTACTTTATTGTATTTACGTCTTTGTTAGATAAATGTCAAGGTCAATCATTTCCCGGTTATTCACGA
>JAANSO010002386.1:0-13637 GCA_036507315.1 Lepidocyrtus fimetarius
AACCGACTTTCGGTTTCGGTTCGGTTCGGTTTCGGTTTTTCGGTTTCGGTTTTCATTCGGTTTCGGTTTCCTCGGTTTCGGTTCGGTTTCGGTTCGGTTTTCCCAAAAACGGCAAGCCTATTGTCAGATATATTGATTGATTGTATTCGATGGTTTTTGAATGTTCCATAAACTACCTTTCACCTCCAAGACAAATACGTATTATTTCAGAGTTACAAAACTTTTTCATAACTTCGGAGATTGGAAATTTCCACTGAAAATATATATCTACTGACAGACTTACGCAAGCTAAGTTGAAAGTTCTAGTACTCAGGGGAAAACGTTAGGTAGGTAGGTTTATGTAAGTACCACAAGTCACGTGGAATCCCGGTTATCAAAATCAATTTTAAGCTTTCGTAACTATCACAAATAGAAACCTGCGTTATATTCAGCAAAGAACAATCCAGACTTTAAGTTATATTCTTTCCTCAGTAATTAGAACAACGGAGTTTTCTTTCACAAACAGATTTTTATTACAAAGCATATTCGATTTCAAAATGAATTCTTCCAAAATTATTTTTCTCACTGTATTTTGCACTATTTTCTCCAAGTCCTATCAAATTCCTCACAGTTTCTCGTCGAATTCACTTTCCACGGAAATTATTTCTGTTGATCCAGAGAAAAAAGACCCTTCCTTAGATTTGCAGCACATTTCCAAAGTCGTTGAAGTATTTAATCGCTGCTCATTTACATACCATCATTTCTATTATCATAGCAAATCTACTCAGTCTCAGTCAACCCCTGATTATTATTTTTATCAAGCCATGGAAAGCTTTAAAAGTGTGCAAATCCTTTCAGAGATAGAAGTTACAAACCAAGATGAATATCAACACGCACCCAGCGTTTTTATTAAACCAATTTCGAAGTTTGCTGCTTGCGGCGTTTTAGTTACACACGTTGATAAATTCACAGCATTTACATTGAATTTTGAAGGTGGTTCAGCTCCAGGATACTTAATGCGACCGTTTCGAGTGTTTTTTCAATATTTTGATTTCATTTGGCTGATTTCGGATTCGACGGAGCTGACTAGGTCGGAGAAAGGCTTTCTGAAGATGTTTTTTACTTTGCGTATGATTTTAATCGTAACCTTTCAAAACTCTACCTTTCCTGTGTGTCCATTTTCTTGCAAAATTGAAAAAATGGACATGCAAGTAGGAAGGAAACAAGGCTGGAGTTTAAATGACCTTGAAATGAAATGGAGGGTTATGCACAAAGACTTGCAAAAAGGTAGTTTGATACTTTCTGAGTATGAAGAAATAATCCGCAACTTTTACAAAAATTTTCAAAGCTACTACAACGATGCCTGTGAGGTTTTTCCAAGCAGGTTTAATTTCAAAATAAGAATTGCATCTCACCTCTGCTCTTTCCTTATAGTCGTTCAAAAGCACAATTTGACCTTGGTTGAATACGACAATGGTGATGAGAAAAGTATTGCAATTTTTTCAACTAACTTGGACTCCTTTTGGACGGAAGGGCGAATGTATGGAGAGGCTCCAGTGAACAGACTGACAATTAAGGAAAAAATTGGATTTATCGTAATTGAAACAAATTATTTGGAATCTCTGTCAAATTTGAAACTAGCTGGATTGGTGAAACCGTTCGGGATTGAAATTTGGGCAATGATGGTTCTAGCAAGTTTGCAAACTGCGGGGCTACTTGCTTATTCAACTAAAAAAGGAAACTGGCTGAGTTTAATAAAACAAATCAAGAAGATTGGTTTGGACTGGTGAGTCTTCTACTTGGTCAAGCACCGGCAATTCCAGCTTTAAAAAATGCAAACATGGCTTTGATGGGAGTGTGGTTCATCTGGAGCCTTGTGGTTCTCCTTGCGACTCAGTTTTACCAAGCGGATTACTTTATTACTTTATTTTCAGCAATGAGTGATAAACCCAAACCTACTACTCCGATGAGTATGGATGAGCTGATGAATTCGTCGAATATCCCAGTTTTAACTACCTGGTCAAGTAAATACATTGACAACAACTGCATGTCACCTGTCGGAGTAGAAAACTGTATTCAAAAACTGCTCATACTGGATGAAATTAAACGCGTTAAAGATCCAGCGGAAGGTAAATTTATAGCAAATCTCCTGGAAAAGGTTCAAATGGTTTCCTTTCCCAATTTTAACATTAGCCATGGATTGGCCACGAAAATGAACTTTTTGTACAATCTTCTCAACAACACGCTTGAGCGGGTGATTAACGAGGAGGATATGGATTCCACTTTAACCTCTCAGACAAAACCTTTGAAAGTTCCAAAACGGTTTGCTTATGCTGAGCAAGCTCACATGGTGACAAGCGTTGCTGACGGCCTTTCAGTATTAAAGCCTGATTGGTTTACTTCAGAAGAAGTTATAATTCCGGAGCTTTCACAGGATCGGTACTTTCTCATTTCCAGAATCTTTTGTCATTCAATTTTGGAATCATCAACGGCACAAGTACTTATTTTACATATATCGTAGTTTCTTGTCGCAATGTATACATTTTTTAATAAAAAATATGTTTGAAATATTTATCTTATTAACATTTTTTAAAATATATTTTTCGTTCTAAAATTAAAAGTTCCATCAACTAAAAACATTTTTCAAACTTAGCGACTTATTCATATTGTCTCTTGACTATAAAATACTTTCTAACTGGAGTAAACAGATACAATTCGATGGAGCTGATTATGAAATTTTTAAAGCAATTATTTTTATTATTTATTTGTTTTAGTTTCTGCATAACAAAAACTGTAGATTTATCTCCGAATTGAAAAAATCTGGAAGCGTACAGGTTCTTATGATTGTAGATAAATATCGGGTTCTCACTGTTTGTTTAATTATTAAAAATTATACGTATCTGCAAGGTATTTAAAACCAACGTTAACGACCTAGCAATTTCATTAAAACCATTGATAACATGTAACCGAGTAGTTTTAACTAATTGTATTATATCTTTAAGGGAAAGTTTAGCCAGCCTAGAAATGGCATTATATGCTTTCCCTGATGAATTCAAACCCAGTAGCTTCAATACGGACTTTATTATCAATTCAAAAACAAAACAAATCATTGAGCAAGCCAAACAACACAACAAAAATTGAAAAATAAAACTCAAAACTTCACCCGGAATCGGTGCGAGAGACTCTTCTGTCAAGCCAAAGTTCTTTTTCGATTTCTCACAAAGCCCCAAACAGTTAATAAACCTGTTTTTAATTTTACCTTGACTTTCAACACGCTTGTTAAGCAAAATTGCCGCCTTTTGCTCGTAGTCCACCGCTGCTTCCCAATTATACTGCGGCAACTCAAATGTTCTCCACCTTCCAAACAATCCGCATTCAAGTACTTGCGCCGTGGTTGAGTCCAATATTGAATGAAAATAGTTCCTCGAAAAGAGAAAGTACCGATCGTTTGAAAGTTCTGGAATTATTATTTTCTCAGAAGTAAACCAATCAGGTTTCAGTGCGGAAAGTCCGTCAGCAACGCTTGTCACCATGTAATCTAGTTCCATGTAAGCAAACCTTTTCGGAAGCTTTAAAGGTTTAGTCTGAGATGTCAGTAAAGTACGATGTTTTTCGTAAAGTACTAGTTCGATTTTGTTGTTGAGCAGATTGTACAAAAAGTTTAGCTTGTTGCCAAATCCGTGCAATTTTAAAAAGCTGGGAAACGAAACCATTTTAATAGTGTCTTTCATATCCTCCAAACCTTTGAACAATTCTTCCGCTAAAACTGAATTATAATTTTCTTCTTCATTTTGAGGCCAGTGTTTTTGAAAGTACCAAAGTTCTAACATTTGTTGCATGCAGTTTGTTACTCCAACGTATGATTCGCAATTGTTGTCTTGATACGAACTTGCCCATGTAGTTAAAATATCAATATTTGATGAATTAATCAACTCCTCCATACTCTTCGGAGTACTAGGCTTTGGAGTTTCACTAATCGCGGAGAATAAATCCGCTTGGTAAAACTGAGTTGCGAGGAGAACGACAAGGCTCCAGATGAACCAGACTCCCATCAAGGCCAGGTTTGCATTGCTTAAAGCTGGAATAGCCGGTGCTTGACCAAGTAAAAGGCTGACCAGTCCAAACCAATCTTCTTTAATTTGCTTTAATAAACTCCACCAGTTTCCTTTTTTAGTTGAGTAAGCAAGTAGCCCCGCAGTTTGTAAACTTACGAGACCCATCACAGCCCAGATTTCCATCCCGAATGGTTTCACCATCCCGGCTAATTTGAAATTTGCTATTGTTTCCAAATAATTTGTTTCGATTACGATAAATCCAACATTATTTTTGATTGTAAGTCTGTTTAGTGGAACCTTATCAGGAAATAGTTCTACAATTGTTTGAAAAATATCCCGGTTGGTAGAAATCGAGCCCATATTTTCCTTTCCTGCGATGCGATGTGGAGTTAATGTTAAATTGTGCTTTTTAACAACCGTAAAGAACGAGCAAATGTAGGATTCAACTCGCACTGTGAAATCATGTCCCTTTGCAAAGAGATTACATGCATCATTGGAACTTTGAAAGTCTTCGTAGAAGACGCTGATTTTTTCCTCGTCAAATGTAATCAAAGATGATTTTCGCAAATCTCTGTGCATAAGTCGCCAATGCAATTTAACGACATTCAAGCTCCAGGCATCATTGTTTCCAACCTGTATTTCTATTTTCTCTATTTTGCAAGAAAGTGGACAAACTAGAAAAGTAGAATTTTGTATTGTTACTAATGAAATCACGTGCAAAAGTTGAAATCGCTTTAGAAACAGTTTCTCAGACTGTGTTGGCTTCATTGCTTGTGATTCCGAAATAAGGAAGACGTAGTGAAAACTTTGGAAAAACACTCGAAATTTTTCTGGGTTAAATCCAAGGGCAATATCAGACACTGAATAAAATTTATTTTTTAAAATTGTGTACTCCCCAACGTGGATAATTAAAACGCTGCAAAGAGCTAACCTAGGAAATAATTGCTTTTTTAAATTAGAATCGCTACTACTTTTAACTTCTATTTCAGAGAGCATTTGTACTTTCCGAAAGGTTTCCATTGCTTGATAAAACCAAAAATAAGTGAGATTTTGAGACGTGTTTGAGGATTTAAAGCCATCATGGTGTATGTGATGATATGTGAAAGAGCAACGGTGAAAGATTTCAACTACTTTTAAAATGTGTTGCAAATCTAACGGAGGTGAAGGGACAGAAACTTCTTTCTCTTTATAGAGAACGCAGGACTTTACACAGCCCGGGCTGGCCTTAGCACAAGAAAGTCCTGCGCATTTCGATTGAGTTGAGCAGTTTCCTTGGGTTGCTTTGCAGTCTCTGGAAGTGTAACACCAATTTCCGGACTCGCCTTTGTCGCAGTAACGCCAACACCATCCGTTAGGTTTGTATTTTTCTGAGCAACCATTTGCTCCATCTGGGTTTTTTGAATCAAGAAAGGTAATAGTTTCGGTGGAATGGAAATTCGACGAAGAAGCAGGTAGAATATTGTTCAATGCTGCGCAAAGAATGACGAAGGAAATTTTGAATTTCATTTTCATTTGAAATACTCTTACAATTCAATTTGAGATAGGAGAACTTGTTTTTGTAAGTGTTGAATAAAGAATAGAAGTGGTTTGTTATTAGTTAGATATATCTCCGTCAAGAATTCGGGGTCGATACGGCGGATAAAATTTTATTGGCATTCGGAGTGCACACGTGCCTCGTGAAACTTACATAAATCCACCTACCTGGCGTCCAGAAAGTTCCAGAACTTCCGGTTTTCCAGCTAGCTTTCCTTTCCTTCTAGCAGGTATTTTCGTACATTTACAGAATTAAAATATCTATGAGTTTTGATAATATAAAGTCCAAGTTTTAATGCCATACTAAATCCAAAAAATACGCCTATATTACAGACATTGTAGTCACATTTGTTTAAAATCATAAATTTAATCATCATAAAATCTCATAAACTAAATTATAATGACATATTGTGGAGTAGAAAAGTTAAGATATTAAATCAAACAAGAAATTATTTTCATTTTGATTCAAATTATTGAAAATTTGCAATTGCGCGTATCATCAAAGTTTTCTGTGCGTATTCTGCGAATATTCTAAAATTCCGTGCTTTCTGTGTCTAAAATTTTCAAAATATTGTTAGTTTATATACCAAAACTTTAAATAAAGGGACACATGAGGTGGAAACTGAATTAAATGAAAAATGTTTGAATTCTGGGTATTTTCTTCCCCTGAGAATGAGTTGTTTTAGTAAACTTTATTGTGCTATATTCTATGAAATGTTTCTAAACGCTTTTTTAATTTCCAAATAAAATAAAATTGCATGTGAAGTTTCAAAAACCGTCATATCATAAGTACAGAATTGCCAAAGGGGAACATTTTTTATGATTACGACGCACATCAAAATTTTATCAGTAGAACAAAACAATATTTTTATTAGACAAATTAAATTTGGACTCGCTCACACGCAGAATCCTTTGTAGATGTGCGTCACAGACTTTGCCTCTCCTGGTAGCAGCTTAATTTTCATACTATGTTTTACATTGATCGCTTAAAGGGCTTTAATATGCTTAGTTGCTAGCTCGTAGATATTGTCATGTATGCATCAATAAAGTGAATACATTGTAATGGAATGAATACGTTGGAAATTTCAACAACTTTTTTTAATTTGGACAATAAAATTCAAGCAAATAAACAACTCCTAAACACTCTAAACGTCAGTTAACAAATTTTTGACTATTGCGCAACATTCCTGCACAGTTTTACGCTTATCTGAATTACCTTCCGTTAAATTCTTATCCAACCGACAGACCGACAGACATCTTCATCTTATACACACACAACTGTTACTAGTCCCGTCAAACTAGGAATAATGATAAAAAATTTATCACCAAATAGAGCAATCTTCAGCGTCAAACTAATTTTTATTGCCAAAGAATGATATATTAGTATGTACAACAATGGCGAAACAGCACAATAAAATTAAATTATCGTTAAATAAGAATTTGGCCTTTATTTTTTTAAACTACTCGATCATTTTTTAAACTTGCTCTTTACAAGATTGTAGGAAATTTTCTCTTATCAATATTTTAGGCCACAGTGCGGTTAAATTTGTTGGAACATCATGAGGGTCACATTGTGTATCCTGCTAGTTCACACTGTTATGGTTATATTTAATTGCGTATTTAGTGGCTGCAATGCTGCTGAATTATGCTTTGAAAAATGCACAGACAATGAAAAGGATCTTTCAAAAAAGATTTGTACCAAGAGAGCCGTTTATGCAAATCTTTGCATAAAGAAATGCACAGGTAAGAATTTGACAAGCAATATTTTAATAAAACGTTTCATCCTTGGTTTCTAATTTGCAGACGACAGAGATGCAATAATAGAATGCGAAAAAGGCTCTTACGAAGATTGCTGGAACAATGACTGCACAGCTGAGGAGAAAGACGAGAAAAACAAATTTTGCTATATGGATCCTACATTTAAAAGTAAAACTAGTGCAACTCTCGCTTGCAATCACAAGTGTGGCTATAAAGTTTATAACAGTGAACGAGGTACTGGCATATGCCAATTTATTCCTACCTTGCAAAAACCATTTAATCCACCAATTTGAGGTGGATTAAATGGCATAAAATAAAAAAGGTGGAATAAATTAAAATTTTCGGGTAAATTGAGAAAAATGGAATGCATATATAGTAAATTGGTCACGTGATTTTGCCAATTTTTGCCATTTATTCCATTTAATCCAGTCCACCCAAAATAGGTGGATTTATGACAATTCCTCGTTCTCTGGTTTATAAGGAAACAGGTGAACAAAATAAAACTATTTACTTTAATAATTTGTATGTTTTGAAGTGGTAAAAACTTTTAAATAACTTCTTTTCACAGAAATTAAATGGGTGGATTGTTAGGACGACGACAATTTGTGAAATAATGACGATATACTTTCGAAGTTTTATAAAAATATGTGTAAATCTTTAATAAAAAAAAGTTGTTAATTGCAAAATTGGGTGCCATTGCATTGCAAATTTTTTGAATAAATAACACCAGATAAAATTTTAATACGCTAATATTTGCAAATATTTCAAAACCGCATTGTATTTTATAAGTGCAAAATAAATATTTATTAGACCGATCCGTATTGTCAATTACGTCTCTTTATTTGCCAGCATAAACCATATAATTGCAATATCGTCGCATAGTTTGACTCCAAAAAAGATCAAAGAGAAAAAACAAAAAAGAAACTATATGGTCTAGTCTGGGAAAAAGCATAAAGATATAAATCATTTTTATATCAGTCTGGAAAATGGAATAATTCATATTGAATTATTCTTTTACTTAGGCTCTGAAACAGTAAATTGTTAAATTATAAAATAGAGCAATCTTCTCAAATTAAATTTTATGTGTCTATTATCAAAGACTGACATACATGCATTGTGGGGAAATAGCACAATAAAACTTAATTATTACCGTCGGTAATTTGAACATTGTTGGTTGTTTTTTCCTGTTCAGTTCTTTTCAATCAGAAAACCTTCTCTTTGCAAAATTGCAGGTAAAATAGAAGAATTGCATTTCAATTTTTACACTTTTTTAACAATATTTTTCGAAACAAGTTCTGCAGAAAGTACTTGCTGGAGAAAGATGAAGTTGGCATTGTGCCTTCTTGCAGTTCTCGCTACTATGGACTTCAATCAGGCATCTCGTGATTAATATGCACGTGTCAATGAATGCGTAAGAAATTGCTCTGAAGAGGATACTAAACCTACCAACAATAAAATTTGTACCCAAAGAACGCCAGGGAATTTTTACGCCAACATTTGCGAGAAGAACTGCTCGGGTAAGTATTTAACAAGCAACATTTTAAATAAAAAACTTTTAATTGTTATTTTCAATTTTTATTGTAGAGGGAAATAAAACGGAAATATTAGAATGCACAAATGATTATGCAGCATGCTGAAACAAAAATTGCACGGTGGAGGAGAGAGATAAAAATATTCGATATTGCCTAAAGGGAACTAGAAGGAAGACAAAAGATTCAGGATGCCATGCAAAGTGTGTAGTTCACATTGACACTGAGTTCGATATTCGTGAGTTAAATTCAACTATGTACTTAAAAACAATTTTTTAATTGAAAATTGTGCCTAAAACTTGTTTTTTCACAGAACCTGGAGAATTTGAAATAGAGCGTTGCCAATAATAGTCAAGACATCCTTTTTTAATATTTGTAAATCCTAAATAAATTGGTATTCTCAAAATTACCTGTTTCATGTATTTTTTAATTTTTTTGTGGTATTATTTTAATAAAAATTATTTTGAAGGATTTTTAACTGACATTACTGTAATCTGTGATAAGTTAACTTTTGTTAGTTATCTTCAAACCGCACCTTCTTATTCTCCTCCTTCTAAGTTTTCTTCTAACCTTTCTATTTCCAAAAACAGTTTTTACTCCCCTACAAAATCCTTTAAAGAGTTTAAGCGCAGTCTCTTTTTTAAATATTTCACAAAAGAAAAAACAGCTCGTGACGGACAAGCAACTTAGCCAAAAAAGTAAAATAAAACGAAACACTTGCTTGGGCAACGGTGAAAGGGATTCTTCAGTCAATCCGTAATTTTTCCATGATTTTTTGCAAAGTCCTAGACAATTAATAAATTTGTTTTTAATAAAGCCTTGACTCTCCGGAGTAATATTGTATTTTGCAGAGTTCAAAGCAAAATCCCTCGCCGCTTCCCATTTAAACTGCGGCATTCTGAACTTTTCCCATCTTTCAAACAAGCCCGATTCAAAGATCTGAGCCGAGCTGGATTCAAAAATCGGGGCAAATTGGTTTCTAAGCATGATAAAGTAAATTGTCTCGGTAAACTCCGGGATTCTTATCGGGTCGGAGACAAACCAGTCTTTGGAAAAGGTTTTAAATCCTTCAAAAATGCTCACAACCGCCTCCTCCAATTCAATGAATGAGAAGGCTTTGGGTAAATTCATCAACTGAGGTGATCCATCACTATCTTCAGTTAAATTTGTTATTTTGCTGACGTTGTTCTTTAAAGTGGCGTCATAGACGAAGCCAAGTTTGCGCATGAAATAGTGAAGGGTTAAAACATCTTCGAAATTAATTAGCGTTGCATTACTTGCAAGGGTCTCCAACTTCTGGATTTTCCTTTCCAACAGATACTGTCTATCATACGAAGGTCCGGATTTTTTCAAAGTTTTAAAAATTCCAATGAGTTTTGGCAAGTAAACATCTTTGACGCAGTTTTCAACAAACACCTTGCTTTCACCACACTGATGGTAAATATATTTACTGGTGAGTGTCGTCACTGCCGGCATTTCAGCCAACTCCTCTAAATTATAAGGAACTTCCGGCCGAGGCGTGTAGATCATTTCTGAAAATAGAAACCCCAGATAGCCTTGTGAGATGAGGAGGACAACGACGTTCCAACTGAACCACACTCCCATCATGTTCCAGCTTTGCATTTGAACCGAAACCGAAGGAATCGCCTGGGCTTGTCCAATTAAAAGGCTGGATAAGCCGTACCCAGCTTGCGAAACCATTTTCAACAGCTTTTTTAAATTTGTCATTTCCATTTTCCCGTTTTCCACTTGTGCATTTAAAGTGAGGATACATGAAGTTGTAAAAATGGTGAAAACCAGTAGGATCCAAATCTTCCAGGAGAATGGTTTCACAAGGCCGGTAATTCTCAAAGAGATTAAATTTTCCGAGTAGTTTTGAACGGTTATAAAATACTCAAAGTTTTTAGTGATTGTCAAGCCCTTTGTAACTGTATAGTTTGTAAAAAGTGTGTTGGCGGCATAGTGGACTTCTACATCTCCCAGAATAATTAAATCTCCGTTATAAACCGGCAAACCTGCAGGAAATTGAATTGTCAAATTGTGTTTTTGAACAATGCTGAGATAAGAACAGATGTGAGGCTCAATCCATTCTTTAATTCTTTCTAGGACGAATAATTTACATATTTCGGTGGTCGTCTTGTTTCTTTTCGAATTTGTGTAAAAATAGTTTTCGATGGTTCTCATTAAATACGATTGAACTATTAGTCCTTCCATGTCCTTGTGAAGAAGCTTCCACTTTTTATTTAATTCTTCAATTTCCAAAGCGTTAAGGAGGATTTCCTTTTTTGAATTTTTACAAGTAAATCCGCACACAAGAAATGTTGAGTTTGGGGGAAATGCTACAAAGGAAATTGCAGACGTTGCACTTGCAAACAATTGTTCCGGGTGTGAAAGTAGATTTGTTTTATTTGCAAAGTTGTAACCTGAAATGAGCAAAACGTAGTCAAATGGGTTCAAGACGATGGGAAATGTTCGAAAGTTACTGAAACTCAGTTCTTCCTCGGCCATTTTTGCAATTGTGTGGGACGAAATTAACAAAACTTTGCAAAAAGAGTGTTTTTGATTGAAATAATTTAAATATTTCATTTGTTTACCAATTTTGAAATATAGACCGTCCATGCTGTCAAAGGCAATTTTAGATCTAAACTGGGTTTGCACCTGATGCAGTACTGTGATATCGTCGAACCCTTCAAACACATCAAAAGAGGGACCTTGCTGTGAGCCATTTTTGTTTTTACTTGCAGTTGAATTCTGATAAAAATGGTAGTTGACGAATGAACAGTTTTTGAATAATTTAGGCAAAATGCTTTCCGGAAATTTTACAACGGGGCTTCCACTTTTGGATTTTATTTTGGAATTTATACCCTCCCTTAGCATTACAATTTCTTTAATGTTAAAGAGGAAAATAATCAGAAAAAAATGAAAATTTTCCATGATTTCCAAAATGGTTTAAAAAATACTGTCGAGAAAGTTATAAAGCTTTGAAGGTTTGCAACTGCGGAGTATTTGCGGGTTTTTGAAAGCAAAACTAGGCATTTGAAGGCGTGGTATGAAAGCAAAAACCAGTATAGATTATTTTAAAGATATATTAATCTCCGGAGAAAAAAACCTAAAAGTGTTTTAGGTAGGTTAAGAATGAGTCATTTAATATTTTTCTAGCTAGGTAAGTACCCCTTCTATAAAAATGATGTTTTAAGCTTATAATTAAGCACTATAGGGTTTGCAACCGAAAAACTCCAAACATTTCTATTGAAAATGGATGTGTAAGCCAAAAAATATAATAGCGACAAAATAACAATTATTATTTTTCACAGCCCGCTAAAAACCGACTTATTTCTAGGTTTTGTGAGTTTTATCCCATTTAAGTTTTGTTCAATCAATATTTAACTGTATAACGTCGTTGGCTCAGGAAACGGGGACAATCCAAGTTTTAAAAGTCAGGAAACGGGAACAACTCCATTTTGAACATTCAGGAAAAAGGGACAAGTCACAGGCGAAGCATGACCGGGAAAAGGGACAACTTATGCAACTTGCTCCCTTTTCCTAAATGTTTAAAATCGAGTTGTCCCCGTTTCCTGACTTCAAAAATTTGAGTCGTCCCCTTTTCCTGACTTCAAAAATTTGAGTCGTCCCTTTTTCCTGAGCCAACGACAATAAGTGTTTTGCGATATTGCGGACACTATGTAGGATTTACGTCGACTTTGAGACAAGGCAAGGCAGCAATTTTCATTTGTTAATTTTGGATTCATTCCTATTAAATTCATATTTCTATTAAATTAATTTCTTTATTTTAAGCATATTTTCCAATGATCACCTATTTAAAAAATTTGAGATTAAGTATTATTTAGTTGTCCAAAAATATGTCTTATAATTATTTAATCACATTTAAGTCGGACTCGATCTGATTGTTTTTATTAAAAAAATATTTCCTTATAAGGAAGCACAAAGTGCCGACAAAGATTAAAATTGTATCAGAGCAGTCATTGTTTCTGCTGCTCATTTCGTTATTTCACAAAGCAAAAATGCAAGTCCGGACACAATAGCTAGTAAAAGTACAGACCACTACAATAAATATATCGTTTAAATATATTTGGACTGGGTTATACAAGTCCTGGGCTAGCCCGGTACGAATTCCTTTACTTCAATGTTGTGACAAAAAATCGATTATGGTTTAATCCATTTAGTTTTACTTCAACATTAATAGCCTGATTGATTGGTTCCACGTCATCCGCCAGTTTTCAACTGGCAGCATGACAACAGCCAGTACGACATTTGCCAGCTGGGCATATGCCAGTAATGGAAGCTGCCAGTACGACACCTGCCAGTAAAAAAGCGACAACTGCCAGTACTGTCATGCTAAGTTCATATTAAATGATTGCATGCTAAGTTCATGTTTAAGATAGAACCAATAGGTTTTGCCATCAAGCTGGCACTTGTCGTAACTGGCAGTTTGTATTAACTGGCGGTTGTGTTACTGGCTAATGCTAAGTTCATGTTAAATGTTTTACAATGCCAAGTTCATGTTAAATATTCCCTTGCTAAGTTCATGTTAAATATTCCAATGCTAAGTTCATGTTAAATATTCTCATGCTAGGTTCATGTTAAATATCCCCATGCTAAGTTCATGTTAAATATTCTCATGCTAGGTTCATGTTAAATATCCCCATGCTAAGTTCATGTTAAAAATCCCAATGCTAAGTTCATGTTATATATCCCCATGCAAAGTTCCTGCTAAATATTCTCATGCTAAGTTCATGCTAAATATGCCCATGCTAAGTTCATG